>CACRXK020004124.1:0-33037 GCA_902702795.2 Paramuricea clavata
ATACGAGGTTGCCCAGAAGAGATAAAGAGCGACAATGGAACGAATTTTGTGAGTGCTGACAAGGAACTGAACCGAAGCATTGAAGAATGGAATCAGACGAAGATCCACAATTTCTGCACACAAAGAAGAATTAAATGGGACTTTAACCCACCGTCTGCGAGTCATATGGGCGGCGTATGGGAGCGTTTGATAAGGTCAACGAGACAAGTTTTGAGAGCTATTCTAAAGGAACAGTTGGTTTCTGATGAAGTCTTGCAGACCGTGATGGCTGAAGCAACCCAAATCTTGAACTCAAGACCTCTCACAAGAAACAGCGACAGTCCTATGGATGAAGATCCATTAACTCCAAATCATCTACTACATTTACGCCCGACGTCGAGTTTACCTCCCGGTGTATTCGACAAAGATGAATTGAGTTGCAGAAAAAGCTGGAGACAGGCACAGTATCTTGCTAATGTATTCTGGCGTAGATGGATAAGAGAATATTTACCAAGCTTAATCGAAAGAAAGAAGTGGAATATCCCAAGAAGAAACTTAAAGATAGGAGATTTGGTGCTCATAGCAGATGAAAACTACCCAAGAGGACAATGGCCATTGGCAATGGTGACGGAAGTTATGCCGAGTAAAGACGGTTATGTACGCACAGTGAAAGTAAAGACCAGTTCGACTGTATCAACCCGAGCGAAACACCGAAGAAGGGGAGAGAACAAAATCAATACAACGATACTAACACGGCCTGTGGCGAAGTTGTGTTTGCTTGAAATGGACGGAGAGTAATCTGGCTAGGACTATGAATGAGCGCGTTGAACTAAACAGTGAAATTTGACAATTTATATTATATTTGTGTTATAGGTTAAGAACGGTAGCCTTCATGGAGTTAGTAAATGGACTATTGGTATATGCCCATTTAGGGGCCGGTGTAGCTACCGTATGGATTTTCCCGCCTTGCGCATGCGCAGTGGACGCATTTTGGCATGGCAAATAGGGCGGCCATGTTGTTTGTTTTAGTTTTTGTTTAGTCGTAGAACCAAACGGTTCTAAACGTAATAGAGTAATAGTAAAGGTACAAGTAAAAGTAAACGTAAAATTTGATAATTTTACGTAAGATTTGTATAATGTGACGTTTGTTTCAAATATATGATAATTTTATTCAACATCAGGTGCTATAGTCGGACTATAGTAACATTTGTATTTTGCCGGTTAAAATCAGTTTATATTCGCCCCCGCGGGGGACAAAAAGCATAATAATTGGGGCTACTTGCTGTGGGTGCGAAAAGAGATTCCATAACTGTTTCTTGCATCTCTCCCCTCTGCCACGCTATGCAGCCCCCCCCCCAAGTAGAGTCTGAGAAATAATACTCTGGGTACGAGGTTTGGTTGTTATTTCAATATAGCGATTCTGGGGTTCTGTGCTAGATACATAGTTGCCAACTTTGGAAAAAAAAACATGTGTGAGATGTCGCTTTGGGGGTCCCACGAGGCGCCTCTATGGTTGGCGCCGAGCGGAAAATTTTGAAAATATGGAGTCTCTAGTTAGCCCGCCTAACATCCATGTTAAGCCGGTTTTCCACTTCGCCCGTATCGTACCGAAACGTACTGGTGAGCATGCGCAGATTGAAAAGAGGTTTATAAATTCACGTACTTCCGGGTGTATTCGCGTATCAAAAAAAAAGTTCGTCGCAAGTCAACTTTTTGGGCGTACTATGGAAGTATTAACCAATCAACACTCACGAAATTTTGAAATTTAAAAACGTTTTTGATACGTTTAGGTACGGTACGCTTGAAGTGGAAAACCGGCTTAAGACTATCCCATCCTAAACTAGCTTTCGAAAAGATCACTTGATCTAATCCTATCATCATATCTTGCTCCAGTGATAACTCTAGCCGCACGATTTTGTAGTATTTGCAATTTATCTTTTAATATTTTATCACATGTACTGGGCCCATGCACAGGGGAGAGCAATGATCAAGTTAACATGAAAATGTAGTGACAGGTGCATGTGATGTTTTGGGACTTGGGAGAGTAATGTTTTCGCTTTTTCTTCGCCAAAATCACTAATTGCTGAGTAGTTATTTAAGGTAAAATATTTTAAAATTATAGTTATTACTCTAATTTAAAATTATATAGTTATAATCTCTGGCGTTGGATTTTCCGAAACCTGAACTTTCGAATTCGTAGCTGTTTTGCTTCAACAATGTTGAATTTGGTTATTGAGTACTAAGATAAGTGTCATGTCAAAACAATACTCGAAATTTCTAAGAAAATTCATTTATTTCGCATCACTTGTCCTCCTTGGATGAGAGATATTCATGTTCATTAAATATACATGGTCCAAAGGCCAAGAACGTACAGTTCAATGCAATTGCAATTGGCCTTTATAATTTGTGATTGAAAAACATTAATCTATTCAAAGCAATAAAGGACACATCCAAATCAGTTAAGGTATAGAGTAAAACTTCAAACCATTGTAGAGATATTATTATTATAAACTTAGACGGTTATATTTTAAATATTGAAATAATTTATAACCATCTGCTATATATTTACACATTTGAATCTTCGCGTAAACTGTAATAATGTTGTCGTTTTCATCGTCAGCGTATTCTAGTTGTTAATCATCGACATCGTGACGATGATTTATATCAATAGACATCCAAATTTATTATCGATCACCTTATCGCTGGCAACTCTAGGCTTGAAATTAAGTTTAATTGACTGCTATATAGTGCCCTATTAAGGCGGGTATCCATGTCGGTTTCAGTCTGATTTTCAAAAAGTTCAAAGCTGGAAAACGTTGCCATGTCGTGTTCCAGATTTCGTTGTCATTTCATGGCAATGTTGTCAATGTCATCATCTTAAGTTTAACCCAGGCAATTTTTAATTTTTTTAATCAGAATATACTAATGCATGTTGTAATTATCAATATTTTGCAGGAAATGTATTTCAGTCATGGTAAGTTTGAAAAAAATTGCCCATTCTCTGACGTTCCACTGGCGCTAGCAGTTGCAACAACTGGTCTTTGCCTTATCCTGTCTTTCCTAAGTGTCTTTGGGAATATCCTCATTATTCTGTCTGTTGCGTTAGATCCGAACAAAAATCTTCGAAGACCATTCAATTGGTTAATTGTAAATTTGGCGGCGGCTGATCTAATTACTGGAACGATCACAGATCCTATCTCGGTGAGCATTCACTTCAAACTATGCCTTGGGAAGAAAAATACTTATGCCGAACAGACTGTGCTTCATACGAGTTACTTCATATCATGTACTGCCTCAGCTCTAAGCATTACAAGTTTGGCTATTGAAAGATACCTGGCGGTAAGACAACCTACCACATATCGTAATAAAATGACTAATAAACGAATCATGGTAACCGTCGCTGTAATTTGGTTAATCTCTTTGACTTTACCGAATATATATTTTACAGTTGGATACATTCTATACTCATTTGTCTTTGTTAATGCATCGCTCGTTTTGGCTATTTCAATAACGTGTTTCACTTACATCTTAATGTGGCTAAAGATCAAAGAACGAGCTCATAAGACAATAGAAAATCGAAACAGAGGCATAGCTTCGCTTTATTCAACAGAACGTGAAAAATCTCAAAGTTCATCAACAGCTCCAAACAATACAACTACATCCAACTCAATCATCACGAGCACAAATAAAATGGAAGAGAAAGTCACCAAGATGTTCCTTGTCGTCCTTATTGCCATGTTTCGTTGCTATGGTCCTGCAACTTTGTTCATTTATCTCATCAAATTCTGTGAATCATGCGCTTGTGTCGCTCTGCATTGGTTTTTGGATTTGTCAATAATTTCAATCTTAATTAATTCTAGCTTAAACTTTTTCTGCTATGCAATGCAGTCTTCCAGATTCCGAAGTGCTTTTATGAAAATATTGAAGATAAAGAAGAGAGATCGTCAACACCATGAAACAATTTCCTTAAGCGTGAATAATATCCAGGAGGCTTAGATGGACAAGAACGGCTGAGCAAAGAGAAAATGGACAAATGCAACAAAGTGTTGAAAAACAAATTGCGAGCTAGTAATTTATTTAACGTAATAAACAGCGTCAGCGAGCCACATTTGACAATAAGTTTAACCTTAGTTAATATCATGCAAGTTCTGTAGACCAGAAAAACACAAAAAAAACTTGTGCAAAAATACTAAAACAATTATTCACCTCATGCTCGGTGATTATCGGGGAATATTCACCTCGACTTTGTGTCGGCGAATATTATTTAATATTGAAAAAAAGTTGGAAAACGTGCGAAAACGCAATGTAATATTATAGCTCAGTGGGACCGGCCGGTGCCAGGGCCTTTTCCCGCCTTCCCAATGACAAAAAGGGAAAAGCCCTGGGAACGAGGTTGTCTAGATCGTTGGAAATGGCATTTTCAGAGTCTTCTTTTGCACAAAATTGTATGAAAATTGCCTTATTCTTAGAAATTATGAGATAAAATAGATTTCCTTCTCATTTCCCTCCTTATAACAATATTTCCTCCCAATTTCCTTCCAAATGCTATTTCCTTCCAAATTTCCTTCCAAAGGCCCAAATTTCCTTCTGGAAGGAAATTTCCTTCCAAATGGAAACGCTGCTTTTTAGAGTCTTAGAACATACAAAACTTTATTCTATATTAATGAATTACTTTTTCTACGTCGTGAGAGGCTTCGAAATCCATCAATACGCATAGGAGAACAGGGCTGATGTTTTCTGGAGGGGGGGGGGGGCAGTTGAAAGTTTGCCCGAATTTTTATGGAGAATTGTAAAGAAATAACCTGATTTTAACATATTTTCTCATAAATCTTGCAGAATTTTCTTAATTTTTCCTAGCGTTTGCCCGAATTTCCATGGTTTTCCAAAATATTTTTTTTTTGGGGGGGGGCAGTTTCACCCCGCCCCCTGTCTCGTACGCCTATGTCAATAAGGTATTTACAACATGAACATAATACGAAGCCAAAGTGAAAGTGAAAGAAACTGTAAAGAAAGCGTGCTAATTCTCGTATTTTACACGTATGTACTCGTATTTTACTGGTATTTACTCGTATGTTACTCGTGTGTACTTGTATGCTACTCGTGTGTTACTCGTATGTTACTCGTATGTACTCGTATGTTATTCGTGTGTTACTCGTATGTTACTCGTATGTTACTCGTATGTACTCGTGTGTTACTCATATGTTACTCGTATGTACTCGTGTGTTACTCGTATGTTACTCGTATGTACTCGTGTGTTACTCGTATGTTACTCGTATGTACTCGTGTGGTGTTTTAGTCACGATCAACTATATACACCATGAATGTTGAACTAAAGAATGTTGATGTGCACGCGAGCAACTAATTACACACGTGACTTGCATGGGTCGCTCAACCCACATGGGCAAAGCGATCGTAGAATGGAAAAGAAAACGGAATTTAAAGATACTGATTAATCATGCTATACCGAAGTTATCCTCGTATATAAATCCTAGGTCACTCTAAATATTTATTATTCACAAAAAACAATACGAAATATATGAATTCACTTGTCTCAAACCCTGTCAATTGTCTCTCACCGTCTCGCAATAACAAAGTTATTATACCATATATGGTAATGTTGCGCGTGTCTCTAATTATAGCTATTACTGTTCAGAGTTCATCACAATGCTTTTCTACAACCTCGTAGCCAGGGCTAGTCGCGAATTGAAGGCGGCGACATAGCCCTGGTAAATGCTGGTCACGTGTCAGGCAAATACTCCAAGATTCTTGGAGTATTAGCCTGCGAGCGGGCTTTGTGGAAATAAAGACAGGGGGGCGACGAAAAGTTCACGAATGGAACTTGAATTGCAACCTCGTACCCAGGGCTAGTCGCGAATTGAAGATGTCGCCGCCTTCAATTCGCGACTAGCCCTGGGTACGAGGTTGGCTTTTCTATTGAATTTTGTAAATTGTAGTTAAACTTGTTTCATAACTTCGTATCAAACCTATACCAAGTTTGGTTTTTGTTATTGTAGTATATCCAGCAATTGATCAAATCTGATTTTGAAAACATATCGTTGATATTGGAGCCGCCCGAGGGACAAGATTTGGGTGTGTGGAAATATGAACATTTAAGGTACATAACAATTCAGTTGTTACCAGGGTTGCTACTTTCAACATGCAATTTAGTTGTTTTGAAAAATTGCGTGCCATGTATGTTCAACCGTCTCAAAATTTTGACATTTTCCCCTACGTGACTAACCCGCTAAAATAGTTATCTCCCCTCCCTCCAAAAATACGAATTTCTGTATATCGTATATAAAAAGTGTTGAATATTTAATGCATATTATTTTCGTAAGTTGAGGGTCTCCCTGGGCGGGGGGGGGGGTCCGTGTTCCCCTGGAAATATTTCCTTTGTTCCCCAAGCTTACATGCTTTTAGGCTTTGTTTCCTTGCTCCCAGTGAAAAACTGTTCCCTTCTTCCCTATGAATAGAAGCTTATGCATGGGAGAAGACCCTTCATTTTGCAACGCCGTCAGCGATTTTTTATTTCAAATTCCTGCCCAATTCCTACCTGCTCTATGAACAGTGGTTATAATAAATCATCATAAAACTTCGACCCTTTCACTTTTAAGGATATTTTTGCGTTGGTTCTTTACATCTCCCCCCACCCTTTCAAGCCTGGTAGAACAAGCGTTCGCTTATAATACTGATATTTACATTTTTATAGGCAGTTTTGTCTACAGCTGAATGACCTTGCGGTGATATTGCAGGTTAGTAAAGCTTTTTTCTATTCATCGCAACAGTTTTAAAACTCGCAAGCTCGCTGCGAATGCTTTCACCCAATCACAATGCTCCACATTTTATTTTATTTGATAATTGATTCAAAAGCTCGCAGCGAACTTGCGAGTTGGTTTTGGGGATTAGTGGAAAAGAGCCTTAACTCTTGTGCTGCGAAATATTTAAGAATTTGACAACGGACAAAGAAGTAAGGACAACGAAGATGATGATGTCCTGGAAAACTGAATTATATATGCATGGACTACACACATACACGATACCGGATTCGCATCGGAGCTGGTCGAATGACATCAACTAAGATGCTTTTCGGCCTCTTACAACTTTTCATATTTGAAGTATTTTAATTACTAACTCTGTTATATTATCATAATTTTGAGTGCTAAACTCCCCTTGAAAGTGTAAAATTTGACGTTGGGTATCGTGTAACTGGGGCCCAAGTAAATCAGAATATATAAATTATAGTAATATTACCAAGTTACACATTTATCACTTATTTACTGAGACCGAGGAAAACAGTGTGTTTTGTGGACCCAAGACCGCCGTTGTTTCCCGAGGCGAAGCCGAGGGCAACAACGGCGGTCGGGGTGCCACAAAACACTGCTTTCCCGAGGTCTCAGTAAATAAGTGTTTTGTTATATATTATATAAGTGTCAAAAGACTCAAAGTATGAATAATTCACCAGTTATTGGAGTGAACTTAATTTGAAACCAAAACTGGATAAATGGAACGTCGTAAATGTTTAGTAAAAAGTTTAAAAAATGAACTTTGGAACTTCATGGTTGACACACATGCGTATTGCACCCATTTTATTATTGACCGGTCAATAAATGTTTCATTGCGGACTGTTTGCCGAACATGACGTTTTGTGGACCGGCACGTGATACGGTTTTGACCAATCGGCAAACAGAAAAATTGAACTTTGACACTAACTATATAACAAACATATATACCCGACTATGAGGATTTTATATACCCGACTATGAGGATTTTTTGGTAAAGTTATAATTAGTCGGATCTGTTATGATAACTGAAATTCACAAATTAATCAGTAATTTAAAATAAATTTAAGTTTAACCGGCGACATGTCGTAAGTTCAATATATCGCAGACATACCACAGTTATTCTTGCACCATAAAACTGCAGCTCAACTACCTGAAAAATACAAGCAAAAATTTGGCGTTTCGATCGAGTGGGCCCTTCGTCGGGAAGTTGGTAGCCACATACATTTGTCACTAGCTACACTTAGATCTTATCTTTATAGATCTATCTACACTTAGATCTTTCGAGTAATTATTATTCCATCTGAGTTCTTAAAGACACGCAGGTTAAACGTGATGTGTCAGAGCCTTACTATAACTATGGAGTATAGGGCGTCTGTGGTTGCCATGCACCATTCCACCGACTGATGACCTACTACGAAACACATCTATGGTGAACCCGGAGGAAAATCCTCGGAGCACAGGAGAATCCATCCACAACTGTATTAAAAAAGTCCCATCTCGTAAGGAATATACTCTCGACATATTCAGGTCTTGTAGTCATGCAACAAAGCCGACAATATTACATTGTGCTAAGAAATCCCCAAATTTTTTATTGGCAAGAATAATGATGGGCACTACAGACAGCAGGGGAAACCAGTACAAACCATTTATTTATCTGAATTCACCAGAAAATAGCCTTTCTGATTTCGTATCAAGCAGGTTATAAATGCAAATGAAAGCGATTATTTGGAGCTCTGTCGAATTATAAACCTGGAGAAATTTGACGGCTAATTGACACCGTGTATGTTTTTATTTAGATTTAAACATTTGCACCCAAAATGGTGGAAGTCAAACAATCACGTCAGAATTATGTGTTGTGACGTCAAGGGTTGAATGTCAGTTTACCACTGTATCTTCCACCCTTGCTTTTCTAGAATTGAATAAAAAATTTATCTCGTTTCCAATCCCAAATTATAACAGCATATAAAGCCGAGATAATTTGATACACATGCAATTTTTATACTAAACATTTTTTCTAGGTTGACTGCTTTCCTGACGTATGTACTCAGATGACTGCAACAGAACAATGGATCTTCCTTTGTGCTGCGCATAAAACTCCAAAAGAGGTTTCATTTGATCATTTTTATATCAATACATATACTATATATGTTATTGACTAAGCGAGAGGTTCGGACTGTTGGGTATAAGTCGAGTTCTTTTTTCGTTTGTATATATGGCCGACACCCATGTATGCAAACGAATGCATGAAGAACGAGACTAATATCCTACTGTCCGGACCGAACAAGCTCAGTCAATAAGTGAATTTATTATATGGCTAAAAACAAGGGCATTCTTCGAAAAACAACGTTTATAAATTAATAAGTTTTTTACTACACTATTTGAACATTTAAAAACGCAAGATTTTAACTGGAAACAATTTTTGACTAAGATCAAACGATAACAAATTATTTTCAGATGTTAATCTTTTAATTTAAAAGTCGAAAACAGAGCAGTTTTACTGCAATTTCACTTCAGTTCCCCGAAAAATCGCTCAATGGCGGCAAGTATTAACTATCACTCTGTCTGTATTATAAAAAGCGTTTTTACACAATTCATGTAAACATCGTTTTAACACAAACTAGAGTAGAATAGTTAAAGTTATTTTATATAAAAAAAAACTTCGAAGATCACATATTTTTAAGTTTTTCTACGCGAGCGGTCCACACTATGAGATCAGTGAGCAGTCCGTAGTGCAGGTTACCGACCGCTCAGGAACCAATCAAAATGTTGCATTTTGCAGACGGACGACCTTGCCATGCATAGAGTAATGATAAATATTAACATTTGCAGTCGAAAGGTTCATAATATTTCTGCTTCTTTTAACTATATAGTGTCCTGCTTTGGACTATACAAGGCACACTTTGGATGGCGCTGCGTCACTTCTTAACAGCAATAAATACTTTCCTAGCAGGTACTGTGTATTTTTATGGATAATTGTATAAATGCGGCAAGCTGAGTGCAGTGTGCGATGCTTCAAGATTTTTAGTTGTACCTTAAGCCTAGACCTAGGCCTTCTATTTTTATTTATATTTTTTTAATATTCAGCGCTTTTTCGCATGAAAAGACTGGGACTAGGTGATTTGGGGGCGGGGCGGAGGAAGGACACAAGCCTAACGCAAGCGAAAAAATAGAAGGCCTAGTGGATTTCCCAAGAAGAAGGCCAAAACTGCCCTGAAACTGCCCTGATTGCGAAATGCCCAATTGTTGCGTTCTCAAACAGAATTATTTGCAACTTAACAGCGAATTTAAACCGATACAGGTAAAATAAACTCATTTATAGTATAAACTTACTATTTTTATTTGTATACACGTCTAGAAAATGTCTATCATAAAGTTTGAAGCAACACTATTATTATGTTGACAAGGTGAAGCGAAAGCACAAAATATGAAAATAATAATTCTTTTCTTCGCAAGACAATCTACTGTTTTGCTTTGAATAACTATATTTGCGAATTGGGAATGAGGATTTTGAAATTATTGTTCAAATATTACGGATATACCATTTGTAAACAATGTACGTTTTTATGTACAGTACTGTACGGGCTAATAATATATGTATCCGTTTTATTTAATAAATTATAATTGTATATGTGTTTGTATATTTTACAAACACAAGACTGCTTCTTGCCAAAATTGAGAAAATATATATTAATGTAGTTGTGTATAAGACAAAATTTCATGAAAGATTCTACTTTTGGTATATATTTTGACTCATTTTGTGCTTTCCCTTCACCTTGTCAACATATTAAATAATAGTGTTGCTTCGAACTTTATGATAAAAAACCGATTTTCTAGACGTGTATACAAATAAAAATAGTTAGTTTATACTATAAATGAGTTTATTTTACCTGTATCGGTTTAAATTCGCCGTTAAGTTGCAAATAATTCTGTTTGAGAACGCAATAATTGGGCATTTCGCAACCAGGACAGTTTCAGGGCAGTGTTGGCCTTGTTGTTGGGAAATCCACTAGGCCTTCTAGGCTTGGCTCCTCCGCCCCGCCCCCAAATCACCTAGTCCCAGTCTTTTCATGTGAAAAAGCGCTGAATATTAAAAATATATAAATAAGACTAGAAGGCCTAGGTCTAGGCTGGTTGATAGCCACAAAATAGAATATTAATGAGCTGCTTGATCCTTTTCAAAATGGCGGGGCCTTTCGTGGAGTGGGCAAAATGTTTCAAACAACGAAGTGACTATATGACCGGCAGCCGGTCACGGTTTATCAAATACTAAATGGCCGGCAGTCTAGTGACTATTGTTAAAGTTGAATTTTTATAAGATAAACCTATCCCCAACCCTAAACCCTTTTCTAACCCCTAACCCCTAACCCTAACCTTTTGAGAGTTAGAAAAGTCGGAAAAAAAAGTTTAAAAAATTTTAAGAAAAAACAATGCTAAGTCAAACAAAACACATCCCGACCCCGACTGCGTTTAACTTTTCGCACGCAGCGCCCTTGCCGTATTAGCTAACAGCAAGCTCGTTAAAAGTTAACGCAAACAAAAGTTTTTATAGTCAACTATAGTCACTAGACTGCGGTAATTGATAAAACTAGAATAGTGAAGCGAATAGTGCAAATAGTGCGAATAGTCGACGAATAGTACGAATAGTCCGCGAATAGTCGACGAATAGTACGAATAGTCCGCGAATAGTCGACGAATAGTACGAATAGTCCGCGAATAGTCGACGAATAGTCCGCGAATAGGCGACGAATAGTACGAATAGTCGACGAATAGTGCAATAGAGACTTTGCAAGGCTTTGCAGCAGTGCTGTAGAACTAAATTTAGCGGGGGGGGGGAGGGGCTCTATTGACAAACATGAAATCGTGAAAACATTCGTTGACGTACGTCAATGACGTCATACGTAACCGGTAAAAATTACGGGAACCACTGAGTATTTTAATAAAATATAAAACAACGGTAACTTCGATTAAAATTCAGTCACTGTCAGGAAATATATTTCATATTTTTTCAATTTATAACCATTCCTGATGGTAAGTGGTAACCATATGAGTAATGAATTTTACTGATGGAATTTTATAGGAATTTTACTTGTAAGTTGTGACGTTGTAACTGAAGATTTAAGGGCTTAAGTGATTTCGTGTGCTTGGAAAACGTGATTTACATCACGAAACAAGAGAAGGTATCGATTTATTATTTAAGCCCGTTTTTGGGCGAATTTGTTCGCGCGAAGCGAAAACCAAATTTTGGCAATGTGATTGGTCAGCGAAAAAATTCGCCGCGAAAAAGTTGGATCATCCTACTCTTTTATTAATTACTTGTCGCTTCGCGCGAACAAATTCGCCCAGTGGGAAACGTCATTCTAGTGATTGTCATTCTACTTCCTGTTAAATATTTGTTAAAACTCAGTGGTCCCGTAATTTTTACCGATTACGTATGACGTCATTGACATCAACGAATGTTTTCACGATTTCATGTTTGTCAATAGAGCCTCCCCCCCCCCCGCCCCGGTAAATTTAGTTCTGCAGCACGGTGGAAAGCCTTGCAAAGTCTCTATTGCACTATTCGTCGACTATTCGTACTATTCGTCGACTATTCGCGGACTATTCGTCGACTATTCGCGGACTATTCGTACTATTCGTCGACTATATATTCGCGGACTATTCGCACTATTCGTCGACTATTCGCGGACTATTCGTACTATTCGTCGACTATTCGCACTATTCGCATCACTATTCTAGTTTTATCAATTGCCACTAGACTGCCGGCCATTTAGTATCTGATAAATCGTGACCGGCTGCCGGTCATATAGTCACTTTGTTCAAACAATTCCGGGCCCCATTTCGTGAAAATTTTGGCCGAATTGTACCTGTTTGCTATGGATTTTGCTTTGTGTCTAACTCTGGACATTCATGCTAGTTTATTTAATGCGTTTTTCTTGGTGCACGACTCTGAAAATCCGAAATTTGGATCGTTGAATTCCCGTGCACGATCATAATATACTGAATCTGAATATAAAGGAGCCAAAGACAATTTCAAGGTAAAAGGTTATTTGTTAAAACTACGTTGTGGAGTTTAAATTATAACTACTTTATTAGCAGGGCCGTCGCGAGCGGGGGGATGTGGGGGGTGCTTCACCCCCCAATAATTTTCGCAAGTCGGCCCCAGTCGGCAAATTGCTTCGTTACTGTTTGGCAAATTGCAAATTCGGCATTCAGCAAATTGTAAAAGTTAAGAACGAAGGCGATAAATAAAGCGATAAATTTAGGATTTAAAATAATGGTTTGTGTGGCCTTATACCATTTAAATGTATTTCTATTTTCTAGTAATACTATTAGTCTTTTATTTGTCGAAAATCGACGGGAGGCTGAAATGTGAAACCCACGTTTCCGGACATGTTCTTCGCTCGACTGCTCTTATAGCGAAGGCTCTTTATCAATTATGCGCGGTTCAAAACCCAAAAGAAAAAGAATAAAACTTTAGTGTCTTGAATGTAATTCGATTTTTGACGACTATAGAAACTTTATTATTTATTTCACGAGGGAAAACGTATTAACCATAAAAGTTATCTAACATACGGCCCGACGATTACCGTAAGAGGCACGAGCAAACTTGTCATAAGGGAAACCGAGTGCGAGTAGCACATAAAGACGTACCAGCTAATCCGTTTGAGACTGCAAAGCGCAGTCAAAGCCAAAGAGAATATTTTGAGTCGTCAGAGGCGCAAGATCCTCAAGAAGACTCCACAGGTACATGAGAAGAAGACCAAGAGAAAGACGAGCCATGCCACTGATAAGAACGGACTTGTCTTAATGTCTTCTTTAGTTCTTTAGCGAAATTACTGTTAACTCTGATCAGCCTACAGTTTTGAAAGACATACCGCATACAGCGATCGGTATCATCGATCGGTTGCATATGATCATATCCGTTTTACTCGCTTTCTGACGCATAAAATTTAAACTCTTGGAAAATCGGGTCGTACAAAAGCCCAGTTAACACTATCCGGCACTAAGAGTTTTAAGACTGCTCAAAATACAAAAAATATTATAAATTGTCTATTCAGCGCCTGGGGATAAAAAAGGTCAAATTCATCAAATTGCCATGAAAATATTGAAACAAAATATCAATGCAATCACATGCAGATACTTGGATACCCTGGTTCCTGAGGTTTATTCTTATTATTTTCATTGCGAAGGGGAGAGGGAAAATAAACCTCTGGTTGAAAGCGGCAATTGATTCATTGAGCTGCGCCAATCAGTTTGAATTAGGGTCAGATCCTGACTCTGTCTCCTGACTGGATGATTGTATTAAAGTTCTCTGATTCGTTCAAATAGAACATCCATAACCAATCAGAGAGCTTTAATACGATCACCCAATCAGGATCATGACCCTAATTCAAACTGATTGGCGCGGCTCAATGAATCAATTGCCGCTTTCAACCAGAGGTTTATTTTTCCTCTCCCCTTCGCAATGAAAATAATAAAAATAAACCTCTGGAACCAGGGTAATACTTGGATAACTTTTCTGACTTTGCGGAGATGCGCGTCTGCACCACAGTCTAAGACACTCGTTACTCAGACTATATGCACACGGTACCGTTTCCGAGCGTTTTTCGGGTTTTGGTTGTAATTAATGCGTTAATTTCTGAAACTGAAAGTACCATTTTCACGTACGTTCTGTTCACACGAAAACGTATGAAAACGACGTCAGGAAGCAAAAACGTTTCAAATAGTGAAAACGATGCCAAACATTCGTTCTCTATGTCTGAAACGTTTGGTCGTTTTGGCACTTTGTTATTGTGTAAACAGAAAAGTAGAAGGCGAAAATGAAATTCCGTGTTTGAATTTGGAAACGAAGACTATAAAAAACTGGTGCTTTGTCAGAAAATGTTGCGAGAAAAACGATCAATGTGAACAAGGCGCCTAAACGCTAAATTTGAAAACGGCACTGCAAAAACGCTCAAAAACGTGACCCGTGTGCACATAGTTTCAGTCTCGATTTAGGACTTATGAAAACACAGTATAAATTATGTTAAACTTAAATTTTTTTCAGCTTTATATGTTTAATATAAAGCAACAACCCACGAACAGGCATCCATTTCAAAACAAGAGCCATATTGGTGTCCCTCAGTTACTAGCACACCAATATGATTCTCATTACCTATATCTAACCTTTACAAACTTTTGAAAAACTCGGCAAATTCAACTAGCGTCACTCGGCAATTTGACCTTCGACACCCCCCCAATCCATATCCCTTCGCAACGGCCCTGTTTATGAGAAGCATATTGGTGTCACATCAATATAAAATTTATCGAAAACTGTCTGTAGTGTACTCAGTGCGAAACATGATATTGTATTTGTAATGCCCCTTATAAATGGCGCAATAAGGATAAAAATACCACCGTTCGATTCAGCGTATTAGAAATTGTACTTACGGATGTCAAATGTATTACTAAACAGCAGTATTCTAGCGATTTATGGCCTCTGAAAATCAAGCGAAATTGTCTTGTTGACATCAAATCACTCGCAGTACGTTTGTCCTTGACCTTGTTACTTGTATTTGTATTGCCTAATTAATGGCGCAATAAGAATAAAAATACCACCGTTCGATTCAGCATAAGAAATTGTACTTACGGATAAGAAATTGTACCTACGGATGTCAAATGTATTACTAAACAACTGACAACAGCTAGTATTTTAGCGATTTATGGCCTCTCATGACTTTGTCTTTGAAAGCCAAGCGAAATTGTATTATTTCTTGACAAACGCTCAAATTATAAAAGATGCAGTACGTTTGATCCTTGATTCGACTTGATACCTTTGGTATCATTGGTTTTCTCTTTTTCGGCCGCACACCAGTGGATTTGTCTCACTTCTCTCTTCATTTTGATAATGTTTTGAGCCCAAAAGCCCCAAAATATTTTATTTTGAACGTTTTAAACTGGCGGCCGACAGAAGAATGTAGCGTACTATAAAATATAACTTTACTTGTGGGCATAAACGCCGGAAGTTTCCCCTTAGCTCGGGGCCAGGCTTAATTTCCACACCAGGCTTAATATACGCACGTAAAACTTTAAATTTGTAAAATAACCAAATAAATAAAGCAACAGAATTTACTGCTCTGCAAGTTTTAGTATGAATTTGTTAACTTATTTGTAAAATATTTAAAAATAGAAGGATTCAAAGTTTTACGTGCGTGTACGTGCGTACGAAAAACGCAACAGTGCCAGTGGAAATCAGTCTTTAGATCTTAACAGTAATGTACGTCAGTTGTGTAGTCCCAGCGAGTTAACGCTCCACAGAGCGTCTTGTTGAATTAATGTTGGCCTGTGGTTTGCTCGGACTTTTGTTGTCCGCACAGGTATCTGGTAGACTGGGGGGTTGTTCATGATGATTCAAACTCAGTTAACATCATTCCCGTCCATCCACTATCATAGGATTAGGGATCCCTGGGCATGACGATGCTCAGCATCCGATTGTTCAGGTCATTCATGGTTGTCTCATGGCACGGGGAGAGGGTCGTACTCTCTGTTGGTTTGCTTGCTGTGTAGCAACCCCCTGGGTACGGCGATTTCACGGGCTCAGGTTCCATTGCACCATCGGGACCAGATCAGCAATGATCAAGGCCTTTCGTCGTTCAACTCAAAATAAACCTAAACGCATGCTTTGAGGGAAATTAGTGATTAAATGTCCCCGCAATTAACCTCGGGAGGTTTGGTAAAAGTCCCTCGGGCTACGCCCTCGGGACTTTTACTAAACCTCCCTCGGTTTGCGGGGACATTTAATCACTAATTTCCCTCAAAGCATGCGTTTACTTATAATTCAAACACGACTATAATTTCAATAGATATACCGCTTTTTAGTATTCTTTATATAAAGAATATACTATATAATGAGGACACGACTACAATAGATACTGCCTTATTATAGTATTCTTTATATAAAGAATACTAATTAGGAGTGTTTTATCAGGTTTAAAGTCACTGCACGTAACATATTATGGTTGACATGATTTGCCAATAAGCTTAATATATGAATTATTAATGAGTGTTTGAAGTACTATATATACATGAGCAGCAGTGTTTTATCAGATATAAAGATACGAGGCGAAGCCGAGTATCTTTAGGTCTGATAAAACACGCACGATTCAAATTCCTCACTCCAAATTCAAATTCCTCACTCCAAATTCAAATTTCTCACTCCAAATTCAAATTTCTCACTCCAAATTCAAATTCATCATTGGTCAGCGGACGTTTGGGTATATGTCCGAGTTAGTTTATACCATAGTTACAATATGTTCCTCGATCCTGCATTATATATAACGGTAATTACAGCTCATACTAGTAAATAGGGTGAACCACCACTAAGATTGCTACAAATAAAATTCATAAAGCAACATTTTTAAATTTAGTTAAATATCAGTTTGATCACGGTTAATAGTGGTTTGATTTCAAGACATGGCATTTAACTGTTTGATAGCTAAGTGATCTTTATTTCCCTTGTGTAGTATCGAAATGAAATCTAATTTTTTTATTACGTAAAATGCTAAAACTGATTTTTTCTGTTTTGGAAATGTTTTATCTAAATACAACAAGAAAGACTCAGTACAGAAAATGCTAATTTCTAAAGAAAATATTCGCTGTTTTAAATTTTCGTTCACATGCCGGGTGGGGCAAAAAAAGTACGACTGTTTGAATTGCTGAAAAATCAAAACTATAAAAGCAATGACACTAAAACAAGTTTATTGGCATTCAGCGATATCCAACTTAAATTTTGATATATGGCATGCACATTTCGATGCTATATTGACAAAGATACATGCATTTAAACAGGTGTAAACATTTTTGGAACTGACGAAATTTGCTAAAAATGGCTTATTAAATATTAATACATACACCATGCAATAACTTGTGTTGAGACGCATTATACTTTATTGTCAGTACGTTCACGCTTGTGGTTCAAAAACAATCGTCCATATTCATCAGGAAATGCATGTCCCCCAGCACGAATGCAACGTCTTGCCCGTGAAATCATACAATCGAAATTAAGAATTTTGGATCATTTGCTGTTTCAAGTTGCGGCATGCTGTAACAATCGCTTCACGAAGCTCTTTCAAATTGTGCTTCAGAACCGGAGTTATTTGAATCGCATATAGACTTATCCCAATATTAATCAATTGGAGGTACTCTCTCGTGTCGAGATTTCTTTCAACAAAGTTTGGACCCAGAACAACTGACCTCGTCAAACCAACCCACTAATTGGAACAATAATCGCAAGAAAATGGTATTCAATTGGTTTTAATAGGGCCTTTTCAGCTAATTCTCGGCGGTTCCAAAAATGTTTGTTTAGGTTTAAACACAGTTATCTCAATCAATATTGCATGAAAAGGTGCAAGACATATATCAAAATTTAATCTAAATATCGTGGAATATACGGTGACTTATTTAAGTGTATAATAGCTCTGTTCCTCCAATTTTTCTCGTGATAACAGATGTGACATATAACCAATGGCTTCAGTTATCGAAAGCCGTACCTTAAGGTTACAGGATACCCTTTTTGGCGTTTTGCGGAAAATCGCTACTTGCGCGCTCAATATCAGTCCGATTTTAATCAAATTTTCACCAAATGTTCGCCAGTGTATGCAAAATATGGTAAAGTTGTAAAATTAACAAGATAAGATAAGATAAGATTTAATTATGCCTCTCTGGGCAACTCATGCATCTAAGAAAATTACAGAAATATAAATCTTACAGTAATATATATTACAATTATTAAAAATTAGAAACAAGAAATATGTCTTCGCATAGCAACCTCTGGATGCAATTTAAGATAAGTAACATGGTCATTCTTATCCGGAATTCTGTTAAAGATTTCTTGCGATAAATACCAATATCCGTGACGAGAATCCGGGTTATAACTTTTTAGATCATCAAGTCCTGCCTTAATTAAAGGCGTTTACACTAGGTGCATACTTAATTAACAGAGTTTGGTAAATTGTTCCAATACTTAATTACTCTTACGCTAAAACAATCTAACGCAAATGTGGTCCTACAGGATGATAAATTGCATAAATTACGAGTACTATAATGCAAATTATGGTGAAACATTTGATGGCCACAGTTAACATGTCCGGTAATAATCTTGTATGCTTCAATAAGATCACCCCGCATTCTACATTCGAGAAGTGTTGTCAGTCCCAGCTTTTGAAGTCTCTCACTTAGCTGAGAAAACCCATACCATGAATTATTCTAGTAAAATCCCTTTGACATTTTTCAGTTGCCATAATTATACCCCAATTACCATGCTTTGCTACCGGGGACCAAACTTGCACACAATACTCCAGATGGGGCCTCACAAAGGCCTTGTAAAGAGGAACCAACACTTCATGTTTACGAGATACAACATTTCTTATTAACCAGGCAATCATCCTCTTGGCCTTTCCGATTCCTTCTCGAATATGATCATCAAATAAGGTCTTCCCGGCAGACCAGGTTACCCCCAAATTCTTTTCTTTCTGTACACTTTTTAGTTGAATACCATCCAATGTATAGCCATGTTGCGGATTGCTCTCTCCGATGTGAAGTACACCACACTTTTCCACATTAAATTTCATCTGCCATATTTCTGACCACCTACTGACACAGTCAATGTCTGTTTGAATATCTTCCGGATAATATGCATTACCAATAACTTTGGAATCATCAGCGAAAAGCACAGTATTAAATTTAGTAACTTGTGGCATATCATTGATAAATAATATAAATAACAAGGGTCCCAAAACAGACCCTTGGGAGACTCCAGAAGTAACAGGCTCCCATGATGAAATATGATAAACAATAAAATAACAAACAATAAAATTACAAACAATAGAATAACAAACAATAAAATAATGTAAGAATTATTCAGGAAAATCTTAAATCGCGGTACCGTTACGCTTTTGAGTTGTGCTCCTGCTGGTTTTGAAATACATTTATGAAAATATCATTTTTATACAGTAAAATAGTTTTTCTAAAAAATTGTGTCTAAAAAATACCTTTTAATTTATCAAAATATCAGTTGAAAATTAAACAAGTCCAGCACTCACAGTACAATACAATATTTTTAGTCACGGTATAGTAAATCCTTTGGCACATATTGAATCTTGATAAAAAATACAAACAAACTTTAGAGAGATAATCTACCTTTTTACAAGATTGCCGTGTGGGAGTCAATTTATAAATTATATAAAATAGACATCGTCAATAACTCTCTTTGACTGTGATAACTCACATGCCTATAATTATCATTCTTCTGGTATAAAGCAGCATAGAATAGAACAAAGGTGACTAAGCTTTAGTATTATCTGCATGAATGAATAACTCTAACTTAGTTACCTTTGTTCTTTTCTATGCTTCTGTAAACTAAAACAATGGTAACTAGGCATGTGATTTATCTAATGTTGTGAATTGGGTAAAGCCTGGCTTCCATATGGTCGTAACGGTCGTAAAGATTGAGTCACCATCTTTCTCATCAGCCGAAATAAAACGTTTCCCCAGGGACTAACTCAACAAAAGCCATGGCGGCAATGTTGGTGTTCCAGACAAAAGAGTCTTAGAACTGAAAATACGTGGAGTGATTATATAAATATATATGTGGTTTACAGGTATAAACTATTATAAACTGCCGCTTGAGAAAGATCGTGACTCTATTTTTATGACCATGATATGGAAACCAGGCTTAACGACGATTTGTCTACTGAAGCCAAAAGCTTCGTTTTTTAAATTTGTGTGTGTTAAGAATTGAGAAAAGATTTTGTAGGTAAATTGGCTGGTCTCAGCACCATGCATGTATGCCAAAAGTCACGGACATGCTTTTTTCTACTTCCTTCGTAATTCGCATATTATACGTTGAAATATGGCTTCAGCAGTGAATTATATAACGCGACGTTGTTAATCGCAAAATCTGAGATTAAAGTACGGTAGGTCGTTCGCATCTTGCCTCAATCGCTGGCTGCAAAACAAAGTCTGTCGAAGTATTTAGTGTAATGTCGGCCTGATTTCAGTTACTGCCTATTCTGCATTTTCAATATTTGTACAGAGGTTTGTAATTTTCACGACATTTGTTCATTTAACTCTATATAAGAATACCGCACTACTGCCACTAGGAACAAACGAAGACGCAGAATAGACAGTAACTTAACAGGCAATTCCAGCTTTTAGTTTATGCGTGCAGGGGGGTAAGGTATCATATTGCTGATTATGCTGAAAATAAAAATGGTGGCCGTGTAAACACGGAGTGATAGCTTATACTTGTAAATATTGAAATATTTCGGTTGTTTCGACAGTTTTTATTGAATTTTCTTAGCATAATCAGCAATATGATACCTTACTTCCTGTCACCCCCTGCGCGCATAAATTAAAAGCTGGAATTGCCTATTACACCAGGTAAACATCACACCAATTGTTCTCCAACTATATTCTGCAACCATGCAGCAATTGAGGCAAATTGAAAACGACCTACCATATTCTCTAATTTTGCAATTTACAGCATTGCGTACAGTACTACAATTTACTGTTTGCTGCAGAAGCCATACTTCAAAAGGTTATGCATCGATCGATGATATGCAATTTAGTAAGGAAGTTTTCTTGACCTTTCCTTTCCTTGACGGTAACTACCTTTGCTTCGTTGCTTTTTATCCAAACGTTAAATAAAATATCATAAGCAGATAACATTTCTCCTTCAAATGTATTTTGTCTGATATCATTATGACTTGTACTTTCAACGTTTGCCAAGTAATACGTAACGCTTTCTGAAAACCGCGAGAAACCTACACAATAAGAAAATTTGAATACCAATATTTAACAAACAAAAATACACATGGAAAAGCGGGTAGCCTCGCAGTGGCTCGGAAGAGTGATTTTCATTGGCTCGATTTGACAATTGCTTTTGTGTTTATAACAATGAATTGCTTCGTTCTTTAGAAAACCCGCATCCAATTGGAGACTGCCTTCCGAGGCACTGCGAGGCTTACCGGAAAGGCAGGCAAAACCTTCGTTGGTAGAGATGAACTACCTGAAAAAGACAAGAAGATATTCGACCTGGTTATGTCTGGTGATATCTTTTATTTGTGGCCATTTTAGTAACATTTTCTACGCGGGTCACAAATAAACAAATTGCCCTCCAACAGTTAAAATACCACAGCGGGAGCATATTAAATTTTTTTGCGCACTGACTTCAATGGGAACTAGAACGCTCCATTCAAACAAATAGGTAAGCAAATGAGAGCATAGTGAGAGCAAATGAGAGCATAGTAAAAGAACCCGATATTGTATTTACTTACAATGAGCAAACACCCATTTCATATTATCTTGCTTTGTCAACAATAACATCGGTAGCAACCTGCCCAGAATATCTTTCAGAAAGGGGACTAAAGTAAAAGCTAAACAAAAACACACACGGTGACAAACACTGGATATACTGATAATAGACCACACGTAGTCGTCGTGTTGCCGTCCTGATATACTTGAGGTCGTAACATGAGTTTGTCTGTTTCCACCTTTAAGCATGCACCAACCCTATATTCACTAGATTCTTCTTTTGATGTAAACAAATGTGTACTTGGAAAACCTACATGCACTGCTCTAAATGCCGTTCTTTCAACTTATACGCTGCTGCTCTTAATCTGTCTTACACATATACTGTACCATTTACAACATGAGCGGCCGTGTTGTATCCGATATACTGTACAAACTCGAGCCGAAGGCGAGAGCTTGTATATCCGACACAACATGACGGACGCGAATGTTGTAAACTAGTATACCTATCAGTAGTAAATGCTGACTTATTTCTTACTTTGACGATATATCAAAAAACGGCCTCATCTTTCCATATTAACAACCTTTTAATTACACAACAACGATACACTGTATCACTAATTAAAGACCATGCACAAACATTACTTCAAACTATCACAAGACCACAACTGTACAGTGCATGAGTGCGGTACAGGTATCCAAAACACGAGCAGCGAGTGTTTTATCAGATTCAAAAGACGAGAGCGCAGCGCGAGTGTTTTGTATAGGTAATAGCATGGTTTCGAGTGCAATTTGGATATAACATGCACGAGTGAGTTTTTCAAAGACCTCAAAATAGCATGAGTCCGAAGGACGAGTGCTATTTGAGGTCTTTGAAAAAACTCACGAGTGCATGTTTATCCAAATTTCACGAGAAACCATGCTATTACTTATTAATAATTTACATAAAAATGTTCGAGACAATTGTAGTTTTAACTTACGCGTTTATAGCGAACATTCCACTGGCAAACTTTTCCTGGCTTTGCAATATCACATTATACAACGCTAACAGCTTGAAAATTCCACTCAACTATGTAATTTTTGTTAGCCTTGTTTTCCACAAGCGAATTTCTTCGTGCGAAGCGAATTTTTTATTGTTAAAATTGAAAGAGAGACAAAAGATTCGCGCGACAAGTTTTAACTATAGTACTTAAACGTAAAAGCCTGATCCACATACAGGGTGTCCCCCCAAAAACCAAAACGATTGAAATATCGTATTCTGAGAATTTGATTGCCTCAGCACTCTGCAGGACCCACAAGTGCATAAAAGCTTGACATAAGTAAATTTTATGCACAAAGAAACTGTTTTTAAAAGAAGCTGCTTTAAATTCCAAAGAGCAGAAAATTGTGAGCTTTACAACGATATTTTAATTTCTTAAT
This sequence comes from Paramuricea clavata, assembly GCA_902702795.2. Taxonomy (NCBI): domain Eukaryota; kingdom Metazoa; phylum Cnidaria; class Anthozoa; order Malacalcyonacea; family Plexauridae; genus Paramuricea; species Paramuricea clavata. Next base: position 23,469 of record CACRXK020004124.1, read on the forward strand.
AAGTCAATATTTAACATATGCACCCTGTCAATATTTTACGCATCTTTGCGTTCAGCTTAGCGCTAGAGCATTCAAATTCTAACAATACATTATTTCAATAGTTGTTTTTTTGGGACACCCTGTTTACTGTCGGCGGGCTATTGACAGTATTGTCGTTATAGCAGTTCAACCATATATAGATATCTTATATACACTAGATAGTGCATCTAATTATTCTGCAATTCAAAAATTGAAGCCGTGATTGCAGACTCAAGATATTCCCATGAAATGAGAAGACTCGTATGTTTTCTATTTCTTAAACAGGGAACTTAAACATTAAAAGTTAAACCTATTCCAAATACATTTTCAAACAATTCGAATGATGAAAGTTATTGTTCTTTTTTAAGCGTTTATTAGCGAGTGGGAAACTTCAACGTATACATGGCCGCCATCTATTCAAATGGGGGTAACCGCAGGAATATTCTTAATTGGCTTCACTTTTACTAAAAGAGATGCGCTATCTAATGTATATAAGATATCTATGAACCAAATAATTCACAAACTGAGAATGTATGCATCAACAGCTGCGAACAATGATAGCGCCGGCATATGTGAACCAGGCTAAAGTAAAGTGCTTATAGCTGATGTTTTACTTCGCTTGAAAACAATTCTTCGCCAAATTCCCTTTCTTTTGAATTTACTGATGCGAAGTCGTTTAAGAACTGAAAACCGAACAACATGGAGCAAAACTTGAATCCATGCAAGGACGTTAACTTAAAGCGACGTTCCTTCAAACACTAACGTTAAGCTATAGGACATTGTTTTTCTTAAATTAATGCATTCGACACATGCCTTAGGCCTGTTTCAAACGTCGCGCTTCTCATGTGCCGAACGCATTAAAAACAATAGATAATGAGCTGAAATGCCTTATTAATGTATTATCTATTGTTTCTAATACGTTTGGCACATGAGAAGCGCGACGTTTGAAACAGGCCTAACATAACAAAATTACAAAAACATGATCAATGATAAAAAGTATTCCATGCACTTCTTCAATTCCACTGACATGCCCCTGATTGCGTTGCATGTTTAAACTATGCACATGCATAACATCATATTGTGTTTACAGTATAGTGTACCATGCTATTTGGCAGGCAAAAGTACATTTAATTAACCCATGAAATTACATGCAAAGCATGGTTCTGGCAAAATGCGATACTATAGTCATGCATATATAGTTGGCAGTTGCCGAACTGGTGATGCCATGTCTCCGTGTCAATTACCCTGATAGTCAAGTCAGATTCAATTCGAACAAAAAGTCAACAGACGAAACCCTGTTTAAATTATACCAAACTGATCGACAACAATCGAGATAAAATTAGTTCACTTTTAACGCTTGAAATGAACGCTTTGAGCTAGCGTCAAATTACAATGACCAATGTTGATTTTACTATATAGTGAAGTGCTAAATCCTGTAAGAAAAGAGAAAACAAGATAAGGGGAAGAACACAAACACAGAAACATCGCTGTCCAAGCGTTACAAATTGTTTGTAATAAGCAAATTCAGTATATATAATGTAAAGACAAGCCAGAAATCAACAGACCATACAATTAATACAAAATACACCAAAACAACTGCATTTATATAGCATCATGCATGCAAAGCATTCTGGTCGGTTAACAGCGATGCATTCTGGTCGGTTAACAGCAGTGCATTCTGGTCGAAGAAACGGAAGTAAAATCTTACTTTCAGAGCCCAATACGAATTAGAACTGCTGACTTGCTCGCTCGCTTCAGGCTCGCTCGCTGCGTCAGCAATGACTTGTGAAACGTCTTGATGGGAACATTTGTACTTTTCAGCAATTTAAAATAAACTAATGAAATTTGTTGAGAAAATTGAACTTAAAGTTTACGTAAATCAGCATGATTCTGTATCAGATATACAAACTCCTTCACGCTCATCATTTCTTTTGTGTTTTCTTCATGAATTATTAATGCGTTTCACAAAATTATGTAAATAGTGTTGTATGCCTTGTCTTTTGTCAGGTATTCAGGTTGGTCTTCACATGGGACTCATGCATGTCCCATTATTGACTATACCTTCAACCATATTTAAATTAAGTGTTGCTCGGTCTTTTTAAAACGTTTATTTGTAATAATTTTATAGTACTTTTGTATGGTTGTAAAGTTAATAAATAAATAAATAGTAATTTTTCTTTGCTCTTACAATCAGCTTGAGCGAAGTTAGCCAAGGTTAATATGACAAAGTAGTGGGGTAACGTTCCTGGCACCAAGTTTTCAAGCAGTTCGCTCATTACTTCATGTTTGAACTTCTTACCAACAGACACGATGAGGTCTGATGCAGCAGTTTGCCACTTTGGTTGAATATCCTGAAAATTATGAAAAGATGCGTCGCAGTTTACCTACGAGCAAGATCAGTAGTTATCTACATGGTAAAATCTGGCAGAAAAATTACCTTTGATTTTGTCATTTCCTGAAAGGCCAATTTCAAACGTTCTTTGGCTAGATCTGCTTTAATGACATCCCTCTTATCTGATATAATCTTGCCCATGGATTCCAGCAAGACAACACGGTGCTCTTTATACTTAGCTACAGGAAAGGATTTAAACATAAATTGGACGGAATAAAGCAGTGTTGTAGCGAGTCGGACATGGACTTGAATCAGTTGAGTGCAGACTGCGCCATATGCTCGTCACCACTTTTGGTGACTCCTCCGAGTCCAACAGCCCCAAATAACAAGATTTGGATATTCCTGCCGTAAATGAATATCGCTTTTCCCCTAGCAGCAAAATCCAACTCTTACTGTTTAAGAATTCAAGCGCTTTCATTGGTTGAGAGCCATGATCTATTAGAGGACAGACGAACGGAATTACGTCACACAAAACCTTATCCAAGAGCATTCCCTTATTTGTATACATCATGTACGCGTAATATTTGTAAAATTTCGACTTTTTCAAATTTCCAAATGTTTGGGTGGATAAAAAGTAAGATACGAACATGCAAAATCAATTCAACAAAATGTCCATTTTCAATGTCAAACAATTTCAGAAAATATCCAAAAACTAAAGCAAGAAAAATTTAAGCACTTTCAAGTACTTCTTCCAAATTAAGGACTATCAAGGCCTTGAAGTTTTGTTTTCAAATTCAAGCACATTCAAGGACTTTCAAGTGTTGTACGAACCCTTAGTAAACTAAGTGAAGTACTGTACAATAAGCATGTTCTGTACCTTCTGGTGTTTCAATATGTAATCTTTGCACAGGCTTAAAACCAACTCGGGTTTCTCCAAGCCAATGGCATACAGAGACGATCTGACCATTTCAGTGACAGACTTGTCTTTGTCATTCGCTGCATCAACCAGTGCCATCACCATGTCTAACGAAAGAACGTTCGAATGTGATGGACAAACTTTAATTTTCATAACTGACAAAATATTATTCTAAAATGATGCAAAACTTTATCAATGTTAAGCCCACTAGGAAATAAGCAATCCGTGTTCTCCATGTAGTAATACCTTCGGTCAATTTTGGCCTTTCAGAAAAGTAAAGGTAAAGATGGCAGGAAAAGTTGGCAGAAATTGATATCCAGTGCCTATATATAGGAAGCTAGGTCGTCCGTTCAAGATCGATCATATCACGTGTAATCAAGTTATCAGTTAAAACTGTCAGGATATTGTTTACATCAAAGTCAATTAAAACACAAAATATAGTTCAGGGTTCAAAATTTGCAGTATCCTGGCATCCTGACAATATCAGTTTCAACTTTTGGACACCAGATGTCAAAACCTTGGTATATCCAATTTGGACACTCAAGAGGATCTTGCCTAACCCATTTTCATTTCCACATGTTTTTAATTTAATCAAGACATTTACAAAGGTTCTGACAATGCAGTTATTGTTGCTATCAGCATTAAACTTTATCATAATTAGTACTGGGAATCCTCTTTACATTTACATTTAGATTTAGTGAATTTAATTTTGAGACCATATGGCAACTACAGTAAATCATATACTGTACATGTAATACACTGTCGGGAACTGACAGATAAGATTATTATTTTAATTGATTATTAGTGCATGACGTTGGAATGATTAGGTGTCAAAGTGAGGGTGTGAGTGAAATAGTCACGAAAGAGAGCAGAGAGTTAGTTGAACAATTGTAGTTGGACTGTGACAGTGAGTGAGAGAGAAATTGTATTGTGAAAGAGAGATAATAGCCCGTGCGCTATCTATCTATACGTAATCGTGACCATTGTGAACCTTTTAATTTTGTTATATATCTTTGGTAAATTTTATGTTTTGTTTGAATATACATTTTTGTTACTTCGAACATTTGTGACTTGTCGAGGACTACATTTTGGAGGCGAATTCTCGACATAGTGGCACCTCCTGAACGGGATTCTGCTGAATCTGTGATATGAATATGGACGGGAAAGAGTTGGAGAATCTCGAAACGAAGCTAACGCAGCTGGAAATCGCAACAGAGAAGTCAAAAACATTGCTGAGCTCAGGTAAGCGAGTAGCAATTAAGCGACACCTCGACGCGTTACAAACAACGGCCAACGAGGCCAATGAGTGCAGACGCACTGTTGAGGCATTTAAAATCACAAACAAAGAAGAGCTTTCAGAAATCAAAAAATGGAACGATGACTTAGATTTAAAGTTTGAGCCCGCTGACGCGGCTATTCAAAACCTAGAACATTTTCTTGCTGAGGCCAAAAAGGCCGAAAAGTTTGTGACGCACGAGGAAGAGTTAAAGCATGAAATGATACTGCATGAAAAGAGAATGGAAATGCAAGCCGAACTGTCTTCTGCCTCGTCTTCAGCCCCCAAACATCAAAAGGAATGTAAAGAATCCGAAGTATTTTCGGCTGGGACTGCAAAATTACCCAAACTCGTTATCGCAAAGTTTGGTGGCTCTTTTACTGACTGGCCAAAGTTCTGGGGACAATTCACTGAAGCGATTGACAAAAGTTTGTTAGCGCCAATAACGAAGTTTACGTATCTGTTAGAGCTGCTTGAACCAAACGTAAAACGCGGTGTCGAATCTCTTCCATTTAGCCCTGAGGGGTATAATAGAGCAAAAGTAATTTTGAAAGATAAATACGGCAAAGAGTCAGAAATAGAGAAATGCTATGTGAAGGAAATTTTGGATTTACCAAACATTCCGGGAGCCAATCCCCGTAAGATCGCTAACTTTTGTGATAAACTTACGCATTCAGTTCAAGCGCTCGAGACGATGGGCAAACTTAGTAATGTTAATGGGAACGTATCAATGACCCTTGATAAACTATCGGGAATTCGGGGGGATTTGGTGCGCAACGACCCTGAGTGGGATGCCTGGGATTTTATCAAACTAACTGATGCCGTGAATCAATGGGTAAAGAGAAACCCCGTAACTAGCTCTGGAGGGGAACGGGAGGAGAACAATGCAAGAAAACTCTTCCATTCTCAAAATCAGCGATTTGTGCCCAGGGGATGTGTTTACTGCGGTGATTTGAGCCATAAAGCCGTCCAATGCGAAAACGTTAGTGATGTAGGCGAAAGAAAGAAAATACTGGCAAGAAAGGGTCTTTGTTTTAATTGCGCAACGAAACCCCATCGCGCTGCTGATTGTACAAGTAAATCTGCCTGCAGCCAATGCGGCAAACGTCATCACTCATCCATTTGTGATCAAGCTAAACATGCGTCCGGTGATAAGAAGTTGATGACAGATGGTGGCAGTGGTGAGGGCATATTTCCTGTAGTTGTGATTAAAGTAAATGGTTTAACATGTCGCGCGTTGATAGACTCTGGCGCCGGGAGCTCTTATGCCTCAGCTCAATTAATTAGTGCACTTGTCATCAAGCCGAGTGAAATTAAAGATCAACAAATTGATATGCTCTTGACATCACGCAAAGCAAAGGTCGAGCAATATGACGTAACCATCACTTCCTACGACGGAAGACACGAAATGATGACGAGATTAAACAAGGTCGATAAGAGCTCTTGTTCATTGAAAACCCTGAGTACGAGAAGTTGATAAAGCGTTATCAACACCTCAACGCCGTACATATGGACGATCACGACACGAAAAGTCAACTACCCATTCACGTCATCCTCGGAAGCGGTAAATATGCCCGTATAAAGACAGCAAAGAAACCTCTTATCGGGGGAGAAGGAGAACCAGTGGCGGAGAGGACCAAGTTGGGATGGATGATCCTCAGTCCTGGGGCCGAGTTTGACAAGACGAAAATGTTCTTAACTCAGACATCGCAAATGGATTTCGACAAGCTATGCCGTCTAGACGTACTCGTTCTCGCAGACAGCGCAGAGAACGATCAACTTCCTGTATACGAAGAGTTTCAAGAACAACTCGAAAGAAGCCCCGAAGGATGGTACGAAACTGGCTTGCCCTGGAGATCAAATAACCCCCCTCTGCCAACCAATGAAATGGGGAGTCGTCGACGCTTAGACAACTTGGTAAAGCGGCTGAAGGCCAGTGATCAATACGACCAGTATAATGACATAATTACTCAGCAGTTGGAGTATGGGGTGATCGAACTGGCTCCACACGAAGCAAGTGACAAGGAATTTTACATTCCACACAAAGCGGTTGTCAAAAACACGGCTGAAACAACAAAGCTGCGTATTGTTTACGATGCTTCCGCCAAGGAATCCAGGACATCGCCGTCCTTGAACGATTGTTTAAACCCCGGTCCCTCGTTGCAAAATCTTCTTTGGTCCATCTTGGTTCGTTCCCGATTCCTCCCTATCCTACTCACTGGCGATCTTGAGAAAGCATTTCTTCAGGTGAGAATCAAAGAAGCTGAACGTGATGCACTCAGGTTTCATTGGAAAGCACCTCGAAGCGATGATACAGTCGTGTACCGATTTACAAGAGCGTTGTTTGGCCTCACATGTTCGCCTTTCCTTCTTAACGGTGTATTGAACGAACATTTGAAATCATGGGAGACAAAACGTCCTGAACTCGTGGAAGAGATACGCAAGAACCTTTACGTTGACGACCTTATGACGGGGGGAGCGACCATAACGGAAGTAAAGGAAAAGAAGAGTCAAGCCAGAGAAATCTTCGAAGACGCCACGTTCAAACTGCACAAATGGCACTCGAATGTGAAGGAAGTGGAAAGTCCAACAACGAATGACGAGGAAATAACATTCGCGAAGCAAGAGCTTGGAGATGAGAAACCGCAGACCAAACTGCTTGGGCTTTCATGGGACAAGTCGAAAGACAGTCTAAGCGTTACACTTGATCACGAAGGTCATGGCACAACCAAGAGAAGTGTGTTATCCCAACTTGCCAAAATATACGATCCACTAGGGTTGGTCTCTCCTATGACGTTGCAAGGAAAGAATCTCTTCCGAGAAATGTGTGAAGCCCGTATTCCTTGGGATGGTGAAGAGTGGTACACAGGACTCCCACAAAGTTACGAGATTCCACGATCCTTAGCTCCCCACCAGGAGCTCGTTGCAGCGATCACACTTCATGCCTTTGGCGACGCAAGCAAAGTTGGAGTGTCGGCCGTGGTATATGCAGTTGTAGAGCAAGAACATGGAACAACGCAAGGGTTGGTGTGCGCGAAATCTCGATTGGCGAAGCGTAATCTCTCCATACCTCGTCTAGAACTCGTTGCCGGACACATGGCAGTGAACTTGTTATCAAACGTGGAGAATGAAAACGATCAAAAATTAGTCTCGTCGGTCCATTGCTGGTTGGATTCCACAGTAGCGCTCTACTGGATCAATGGTCAAGGAGAATATCGCCAGTTCGTTGCCAACCGCGTTGCCAAGATCCAAACCCACACTCGTGTGAAATGGCATCACGTACCAACGAAACAAAATCCTGCTGACTTAGGTAGTCGCGGTGGAAGTGTTGTTGGAAACGACCTTTGGGAAAATGGTCCACAGTGGCTGAAAGACCCCGCAAAGTGGCCACCAAATCCAGTGCTCGAAGCGAATCGAGAAGTGGAAGAGGAACTAAAACCGACCAAGAATCAACAAGCACTGACAACGCTCAAGCAATCGATCACCATCGACATATGGGAAGAGTTGCTCAAGAAGTTTTCTCTCCGGAAGGCCCTGATAATTCGTGCCCAATTCAACCGGTTTGCACAGAATCGTAAGGTATCCTGCGAAAATCGGAAAACAGGACCGTTAACGTCGGAAGAAATCGAAAAAAGTGAACTTTGGGCGATTAAAAGAACGCAAAGTGAAGTCAAGAAAGATCCTGAATTCCACGACATCCAACTTCAATTGAACATTCAGCTTAACGGAAACGGAGTACTCGAATGTCGCGGTCGCATTGAAGGAGATTTCCCCGTGTACTTGCCTCGTAGTTCCACCTTAGCCAAGAAAGTAGTCGAACGAGCACATCTAGTAACCCTCCACGGTGGTGTCGCTATGGTCATGGCAAAAGTACGTGAGCGATTTTGGATTCCAAAACTGCGACGGTTGGTGAAGCAAGTGCGGAAAGATTGTTACGGGTGCGTGAGATTTAGAGCTCAAGCATATAAGAAACCTCCACCTGGGAAGCTGCCAATCACGAGAACGCAAGGTTCAACCCCGTTCCAAGTCATTGGAGTAGATTTTGCGGGTCCAATACGCTACCGGACTAAAGCAAAGGCGGAGAAGAAGGCATATCTGGTGCTTTATGGCTGCAGTTTGACGCGTGCAGTGCATCTCGAGATTTTACGGTCATTGGAAGTTGCGGAGTTCATACCAAGTCTGAAAAGACTCATCGCAAGACGTGGTCGCCCGAAGATCATATATTCCGACAACGCGAAGACCTTTAAGGCTGCCGACAAATGGCTGAAGAAAGCACAAAAGGACGAGAAGTTCAACGCATTCCTGGCTGACAACGCAATCGAGTGGAGGTTCAACCTTAGTCGTGCACCATGGTGGGGAGGCCAATTTGAACGCCTCATTGGTCTCTTCAAAAGAGCGTTCTACAAAACGATCGGTAACGGAACGTTGACCTTCGACGAATTAGAGGAAGTAGTATTGGATGTGGAAGTGGCTCTCAATAATCGTCCGTTGACCTATCTAGAAGATGACATCCAATTACCAGTACTTACACCTTCCTCAATGCTGAACATTAACCCTTGTGTCCTGCCTGAAGTTGATCCCCACTACCTGGAAGATAGAGATTTACGAAAACGTGCGAGACTATTACGGAAAAGTAAAGAGGCGATGTGGAAACGTTGGTCCCAAGAGTATGTTCGAAGCCTGCGCGAACGCCATAACCAACGAGTCGGCCAACAGACCTCCTATCCAAAGATGGAGGAGATCGTCATAATTCGGGACGAAGACAAAAAACGTCATGCATGGAAACTCGGAGTCGTGTCCAGGGTGATGAAAGGGAGAGATGATGTGATACGGGGAGCTAGTATACGGACCTCGAACGGGAATATCGAGCGAGCGGTCCAGCATATTTATCCCTTAGAGCTATCCTGCGACGAGACAAAGTGGACCCCCAACCCGGAAGCACCAACCTTTACCCCACGTCCGACCAGGGATGCAGCAGAAGCAGCGAAGATACGGTTGAAGCAAGTCGCGAATGCGGAAGAACACTG
>CACRXK020004125.1:0-33035 GCA_902702795.2 Paramuricea clavata
AGTTTAGGAATCCCGCCAAAACTTGGCTTTATTAAAAATTATTAAATTAATAAATTATTACAGTAATTACAGTAATAATTCCGGGTTTTAAAGATTCCGGCTTTTCTCATTCCGGGTTTTAAAGATTCTTAAAGAAAACTTGCTCGTCTTTAACCGGCTTAATTGTCGCTTTGACAGAGCTATTTTTAAAGCCATTGTTTATATGAACTTGCAACCAATCAAAATCTTTCATGATGCTGATCAACCAATCAGATTTCCCGTCCACCAGATGGATTTTAACCCCATATCCGTTCCGTTCCGTTCCGCATATCCGTTCCGTTCCGCATTTTAACCCCATATCCGTTCCGTTCCGCATTTTAACCCCATATCCGTTCCGTTCCGTTCCGCATTTCCGTTCCGTTCCGCATTTTAACCCCATATCCGTTCCGTTCCGTTCCGCATATCCGTTCCGTTCCGCATTTTAACCCCATATCCGTTCCGTTCCGCATATCCGTTCCGTTCCGCATTTTAACCCCATATCCGTTCCGTTCCGCATTTTAACCCCATATCCGTTCCGTTCCGCATCCGTTCCGCATCCGTTCCGTTCCGCATCCGCTTCCGCGTTTTAACCTAACCCTTTACAATTGATCGTTTTAAACTTGATTAAAATTACTAAATAGTTGCACGCCAACATAATGTACAATATAATTATTATCGTTGTTTAATATGTACCGAATAAGTGTGCCACAAATAGAATACACGCTATATTACGAATTCAAGAATTATACTAAACTTTATAGTTAACTTGCTACCTGGATAGTTATTTTTCGCGTGTTAAGAGCGGTTGTCTGTAATATTCAGGTAAGACGTGTAAAATGAGAAAATTCAAACTCGTTCAAACTTTGTCAGAATATAGGCCTATATGAAGTATTAATGTTGTGAAAGTTTTATTTCGATCGGATAAATATTGAAGGAGAGAGACGTCGAAATTGGTTTTCCCAGGCCACTTTCGATTTTTACAGGTCATTTTACGGCACTACCAAAATCGCTCTATTTTGCGCGTTAATGGGAATATTTCACAAAACATGATTTCGTTTTATAAATTAGAGATATTTATTGATTAGCAGACGAAATTTAGAGACATTTCTGTAAAAAGTGAATATTTTACAGATTTTCTTAATGTTTTTTATTTTCGAACCTCTTTATTATATGCCATATTAGGCAGCCAATATCTCCATTGTTACATCGATTCAGACAACAAATTCATAACCAGATCAAAGAAATATGTTTTCCCTTGCTATTGATCAAAAAAAATTTTTGGGCAACTTAGAATTGAATTTTTAACGAATTTTTTCGTAACCCCTATTTGACCGGAATAACCGTATATATGTTAATATAATCAGCGTCGAGTCATGTAGTTCAATAAATAACCAAAGAGTACGTCAAAAGCGTTTATTTCTTCGAGTAAACAAGCCTATGCCTTTAAAACTACCTTTGCTAAAACTGTACGATCGGCCGAAAGCATTTACGTCTAAATCACACTGTTTACAGTCGCTTCTTGTTCAGGTAATGGCCCATAGCCGGTGCCGCAACCTCGTTCCCCGGCTCTTTGCTCTTGGGAAGCAAAGACCCTGGTCGGAGCTGGTCACGTGACCCATTGAAAATTGATAGCCCAAGAGGGGGATGGAAAAGTCTCATATTACATGTTTCCACTTCCGCACTTCGATTGCAAGGAGTGGCCGTTCTGTACAATCATTAATTCATCTTCAAGAATCATATATACCTCAAACTACTTGCTAAATTGGTTTCTGTTTGCTTTTAAATTATACAAACATGCTAAAATGCAGATTCTTCTCTAAAATTCGGGAAATCAAGCAACGAGAACGTATGACTGTACGCTTTGAAATATTTTTATTTTCTCGGGGTTCGCCGGTTCGGGCGTAGTTCTATTTCACGCATATACGTTTCTGTTCTGGCTCTGATATTTATAATATGCTTATAATATGCCAATGAATTGTTCTGATATGGACATGGTATAATTTTTTTTAAACAGATGTCTCAAAAGCGACTGTTTATAGGTCGTAGGATTAGCGCCTTGCCGGTCTTAAACGTGACACATTTGGACACAAGCCAAATACACATTGAATGTCCATTCTATTGATTCTAAAACTGTTTATGGACATATTGCTCTAGATTTTTCTTTAAAAGGTTATCATCGTTTATATTAAACACCAGGAAGACAAAATATAACGTACAAAATTGTTTGAAATCGACAGTGCACAGCTGACGTACGACAATTCAAAACTGCATGAATTTCCTTTTTTGTCTGCACGAGTACCTGTCTGTTGAAGCCAAAATATTGCACAGCATCTCCTATAAATTCTATCGCCATTTACTCTCTCCCCTTAAATGCAAAGGAATGACAGCCGAAAAGGTTTAGCAAAGTATTTTTTATTATATCTGGTATAAAGTGTCCTACGTTTTATCAGGGATATACATAATTCATAAACTTTATATATATGCACACGAAGTCTCACTTTATATTAATGCGTTTTACTGTAACAAACCTTTTAAAGTTTCCATTGATAGATAGGTTGTTTGCCTCCAGTATTGTTTTGTAAAACAGACTAAACTTCCAAAATGTCGATTACAGTATACGATAAAGATTAAAGTGGATTTAAATATTGATAACTCACAGCGGCATTAATCCATTATACAAGTCTAAAGAAGCTGGATTATTCTTCAATAAAGCCCTCAATGGACAATGCCAATGTCAATGAAAGGTCTAATATTATACATGTTGCCGTTACTGTATATACAAAATATGAAATAATTTATATAAAGTACAATACCAGTGTCTGGTGCATATATCGTCCTAGATATTCAAGTTGTACCGCACGCACGGAAACGCACGGAGGAGTCTTGGTGTTTGTGTGATAACAGAATAACAGATAGCTAGCTACACTTCGACATTATTTTTCTTGATCGTTCTTGATCGTTGAGTTTCAGCAATGTAAATGAAATGAATTTTATAGCCAGTCCATAACGGGTTTTAATCCTGTGCTTTTACAGTCAAAATAGCACTATTGTTTGCACATGTTGGCGATGTTTGGGAAATCAAAGGATCCCGTTATAAAATAAATCTTTTGTTTTGAATATCGGACAGGATACACTTCGACTATAAAGAACCATATCGTTCTTTAATACCGTTAGATCGATCATTCTGTGTAGAAGATATGTATGTTTCTACGGCGATACGTGCTAAACTTCGCAAGCCAGGCGCGTGTGGATGTTTTCCTTGCAAGTGAAATATGATCCAGCTTCTCGCTTGAAATGTACCGCAACACTTATTATTGATGACATTCAGTACAGCAGGAAGTCTTGTCATGATCGGTACGATTTAAAACAGTTCCTTTCACAATCTCTTGTTGCAAATTACATTTTTATCACCCGAAATTATAACACCTAAAGTTGCAATTTTCCAAACGCAACAAACAGACTCCTCTACTACCTCTCCCTGAGGTCAAATTCAATTTACCCCCAAAATCTGGGGGTTCACGTGACCAGCTCCGACCAGGGTCTTTGCTTCCCAAGAGCAAAGAGCCTGGGAACGAGGTTGGTTCGCGAGTTATTTTATACATAAGACTTGCTACGAAATGTGTTCTGCGTTCACTTAAAGGTTTCCATTTCAGTTCGTCTAGAGCAAGTTCAGATTGACCGTGTTCGTTTTTACGGCCAGTAATAACTCTAGCTAGCTGCCCTATTTTGTAGTTTCTCGAGTCGATCAGAAAGTGTGGCACCATGCAATGGTGTCCCAAACTTCGCAACAATAATCTAGGTGTGGAAGTATAAGCACAAATTAATGTATTATGATCCACACAAGATTTTAGCTTTCTGATCGCCCCAATTCCGAATGAAATCTTCTTAGCAATTTTATCAATATGCTTATCCCACAATAGAAATTCGTCAATATGAACTCCAAGCGCTTTTGTTTCTTTGACCTTTTTAATTGGTGTATCACCAACAAATACATTTGGAGCAGCAAGTAAATTATTTATGTTCTACCGAGATCCTTTTAGTACATACTCAGTTTTGACTAGATTAAGAGATAATCTATTTGCAGAAAGCCATTGTTTAACGTTCGTAAGGTCATGATTTATGGCCACCTCTACATCGTGGATTGACTTGCCAGATACAGTTAGAGTCGTATCGTCGGCAAACATTCTTGTCGACGAGTACTCCAAACTGTTAAGCAGATCATTAATGTAGATCAAGAATAAGAGTGGGCCAAGAATTGAACCTTGAGGGATTCCACATGTAACCAACTTCGTGCCCGACAGAGCGCCATTAACGGAGCACATTTGGGTTCTATTCGCTAAATAGGATCCTAAAAGGTTTAATGATGGCTTCTGTAGGCCATAAAGATCAAGTTTCGTTAAGAGGATGTCATTATTTATGGTGTCGAACGCCTTTTGTAAGTCCAGAAAAACAGCTATATTAAACAAACCACGGTCCATATTAATAAACCATTCATTTGTACTATCTAAAAGAGCAGAGGCTGTAGAATGAAACTTCCTGAAACCAAATTGACGAGGGGACAACAACTCCTGTGTAACAAGATACTCATGGAGTTGTTCGTATAATACTTTTTCAAAAAGTTTACTTACTACAGGGAGGATAGAAATGGGGCGATAGTTGTTTAATAAGTTTCGTGGGCCGTTTTTAAATATGGGAGTGACTCTTGCTATTTTCCACTCAAAAGGAACAAGTTGAACTTATAATGGCCATATTGAAAATTTTTGTCAATGAGTTTGTAATTACCGGAGCAGCAATGCGAATAATTTTGGCAGGTATTTTGTCAATTCCAGTAGATTTACGAGGATTTAGAGATAACAGAAGTCTGTATACGTTCGACTCAGACACTGTTTGAAAATTAAAGCTACTAGTTGTTGTCATGATGTAATCCTTGAAATTTCTGTCACCATTGTCGATATTTTTGGCAATATCAGGACCAATATTGGTGAATTATTAAAACACTCCGCTAACTCCGTTGGATGTGAAATTTGTCCTCTCTGTGTTTCAAGACAATTTATTTCTCTACTTTCTTGTTTACGGCTTAGGATTTTATTCACAGTTTTCCATGCTTGTTTGGGATCATGTTTGACTTTCTTAAATTCTCCTTTATAATATGCTGCTTTTGTTTCTCGCAATGCATCAGTTACGCGATTTCTAGAGGCTTTGCATGCGTTCCAGTAATTTTCGGATTTATGTCTAATAGCAAGAGATTTAAGGCGATCGCGTTCGTGGATTTGTTTTTTTAATTGTACTAGTGAGCCAAGGAACATTTGGTTTACTTTTAACTCTCTTTTCCCTGATTGGGGCATGCCTATCAAGAACTTGTACGAAAAGTGTTTTCCATGTGTCCCACATCTTATCAACGCAGAGATTGTTATCTAATAATTCCCATTCCTGACCACACAGGTCAGCTTGAAAACTCTCAGCATTAAAATATTTTAAATTACGAATTTAAACTTTCTTGTGACTGTTCTGTTTGCGCTGGATATTTATTTCACGGACAACGAAGATCATGTAATGATCACTAATGGCAATCGGTATTACTTGTGATGTTATTAACTTAGTTGGAGTGGGAGTAAGACAAACGTCTATTAGGGAGGATGAGGTCGTGGTCACACGGGTGGGTGTGTTTATCGTTTGCGATAATTGATATAATTCCATGATTGAATTTAAATTCTTTGTGGCATTGTTTGAGGTGTCAAGCATGTTAGCATTTAAGTCACCAAGTATGAAAAAATTTTTATTTTCATCATCTATTGTTTTTACTAATTGCTCAATTGTGGCAAAAGAGTCAACAGAAGCACTTGGAGGTCTGTAAATAGTACCGACAATAAATGGTGCAGTGGAAAGTTTGCGAATCTCAACACATATAGCTTCGAGATTATCTCTAGTCAGATCTTTTCGTTCTAAATAGTTAAAGGAAGTTTTCACAAATAAACAGACGCCTCCCCCTGTTCTAGAGCGATCGACCCTAATAAGATCATAATTACTTATATACCGTACATATCCTGGTTATTAATAGTATCATCCAATCTTGTCTCATTTAATGCAAGAATATCGAGACATTCATCGGCTAATATGATCCTAATTTCGTCAATATGCTTAGGTAAACTGGTTATGTTAAGCATACCCATTTTGAAACCCTTAAAATCAGGGAAATATGGGTTAAATTGAGCATACCTTACAGCACCTGGCCATGCCTTATTTCAATTACGACTAAAGTGATTACTATAATTTCTAGTAAGAGTGCTACTACCCTTTCTATTTAAATGTAGGCCACCTCTATTTAGGCAAGTATAATCTAAATTAGTGTTGTCTATATAGGTCCATTTGTTTTGGTTAGAGACCCGTTTAAGAATGTCATTTACAGTTTTAATTTTGTTCTGGATATTAGCTTTATCTTTCCTGGTAATAATGCCCGATATACATACGTTAGTGCATGGTAGACTATCCTTTATTTGGGTTCCGAGGTTTAAGATACCCGCAGCAACTACTTCTGCCGTCTTGGAGTTATCTTTAATATTGTTAGTGCCTACATGCAATATTATCTCGTCGGGCTTTTTGCGTAGTAATGGTTTTATGTAATCTTGCATATCTTCAGCTTTACTCCCTGAAAAGGACTTAACAGATACACGTTGTTTATCGTTAGACAAGTCCCAGCCGTGAACATGTTGTAGAATTGAGTCCCCGGCGATGAAAACAAGTTTGCCAGACTTATTATTCTTTGAGCCTGTTTGAAACAAATCGTTTGAATTTGCATTTGTTGTATGCTTTCTATTGTTGGTTTTGGCCTTGCCCTTGGAAAATTCAATAGAAGTTTGGGTTGATTGACTTTCTTTTCTCCTTTGTTTTCTATCGTGTTTGTTCGAATCCCCATGTTTAAATTATTTGACCTACTTTGTCTAATAGTCGAAGTGCCAGACTCACTCGGGTCAATTCCGTCATTAGATTCTGATTCTTTATCTGAGTCATGTTCCGTGGACAGGAGACCGAATCCATTTGGCGTTATTATGTCCGGTTCTTGAGCATTCATATCAGCTGCAGATCGAGCAGTTTTATTTTGGCATGCATAATTAGCAGAAATGTTATGTACATTAGTTCTCGCTCTATGCCCTGGGGTATGCCATGTATTGTGGGTTGCATCTCTGTTATTTAATGATATAGATTTGCTGTCTTCTTGCAGCAGCTTAAGGGCAGTGACTAGGCTCAATTTCTCATCTTCAATGTTTTTGATTTTCGTATTTAGATCCGATACCATATAAGAACGATTGTTAAACCTTTCTTTCAAGGAGTCGTTTTCGCGCCTGAGTTGCGTGTTTTCATGTCTAAGGGTAGCGTTTTCATGATCTAGGCTTGTTAGACGATATTCAGTTACTTTAGTGCCACCATTCAAACTCAGTTCTTTTAGCTGATCAAGCTGTTCGGCAAAGTTCTCCTTTATTTGTTGAAGCTCTGCTTTCGTTTCGACAATATGTTGGTTTAGTTTTAATTTAATCTCGCTTACCTCAGTAGGGAGTTCGTTTTGTATTGTATTAAAACTTTATTTAAAGACACTAGCCCCGTCAACGGTGCGTTGGTTTCCACGGGGGGCGTCTACAATGTTAAAAATTACAAAAGATATAAGGGAAAAGAAGACTATTTACAAAATGGTGTGACCCCAGATGTTATGGTTAGACGGAGTTACAATTTATTTCAAATATATATAGTATTAGAGTTAAGTTTTAAATGGCTTTTGAACAGATGCATTGATTCTGCCAGTTTCGTATCGATAGAGAGACTATTCCATAGCTTAACCCCACTGTATTTAAAACTCTTTTTTAGGAATTCTCTTTTAGGCTTAGGAAGAGCCAAATCTGTATGACTATTTCTAAGATCATAATTTGTTTGCATATGGTTGCGTCTTATCAAGGATTCTTTCAACGTAGGTCCTACGTAATCCTTCAAGACTTTAAACATTAATATTGCTTTGGTTGTACGTCGTCTTGTCTCTAAATTGTCCCAAGCAAGAGATTGAAGAACATCAGCAGATCTAATCTCATAACTTGCACCGACAATGATTCGGGCTGCGCGATTTTGAAATTTTTGGAGTTTATTTTTCAAATTTTGATCACAGACGCCCCAAATGGGAGAACAATAATCAAAATACGGCTGAATCAGAGCTCGATAAATTGTTTGAAGGGTGGTTATCGGAACAAAGGGTTTAATACGTCTCAAAGTACCCAGGCCTGCTCCAACCTTTTTGCAAATCGCCTGAATATGTGAATTCCAGTTAAGATTTTCATCTAAATCGAGACCAAGACATGTGAAAGATTGAACTCTGAGGATGCGTTGGTTATTTAACATCACTGGATGATCAAAAGTTGTGGAATTAATATGATGTTTAGAGCCAATGAACATTATTTTGGTCTCAGTTGGGTGGTGTTGTAATTTATTTCTAGAAAGCCAATCACCGATTCTACTCAGATCGTGATTAAGGTTTTCGGTTAATTCAATCAAACTGTTACAGCTGCAGCAAATTTGGGTATCGTCAGCATATAAATAAGGAGTATTTTTTTGAAGACATTCGGGGAGGTCATTGATATAGAGTAAAAATAACAGTGGACTTGAAATAGATCCCTGCGGAACCCCAGAAACAATCCGTTTTGACAATGACATTGAATTAATAACAATACAGACTTGCTCCCTATTATTTAAGTAAGACTCAAACCATCTTAACTCAATATCCGATATACCGAATTGATCTTTTAATTTATGAAGCAGAATATTATGATCAATTGAGTCGAAGGCTTTACGAATGTCAAGAAAAACAATGCCGCTCAATTGACCATTATCCATATTTTCATAAAGTGTATCGCACGCCTGAGTTAGAGCGGTGAGAGTTGAATGTTTAAGCCGAAAACCATGTTGATGTTTTGAAAGAAGTGAATTGTCATTAAGAAATTTATAAATTTGATTAAAAACGCATCTCTCAAGTATTTTACTAACAATGGGTAGTATCGAGATAGGGCGATAATTCTCGCATTTCAACCTGTCATCAGATTTATAAATAGGTGTAACCCAGGCTTTTTTCCATTCATCCACATATTCTCCTTTTTTGATCGAAAGGTTAAATATCCAAGTTAATGGCGGACCAACAATGTCCGCGGATATTTTAAGAGCTTTAGCAGGGATGTTATCTAATCCTGTGGATCTTGAAATTTTGAGACTACGCAATTGATATATTACTTCGTCCTCGTTAATTTCAGAAAATTTGAAAAAAAGATTGGAGTCGGTAGTAGGCCTAGAATCTCCGCGAGCAAAAGAATTTGTGTTGAGGGAATTATCTTCAATTTCAGCTGCAAGTTTTGCCCCGATATTGACAAAGAAATCATTAAAAGCCTCAGATTTTAATTTATCGTCTGAAATGACAGAATTATCCGTTTTAAGTTGGGATATCGTGTTTGATTTCACATTTTACCCATGAGGTGGTTAATTAAATTCCAGCTTTGCTTTATGTCTTTGGACTGAGCACAATCTTCTATTTTATTGCAGAAATAGTTTCTTTTAGCTTTAATTAGTTCAGCATTAACTTTGTTTCGTAATTCCTTATATTTTGTCCAATGACTTTGAGAATTATATCTAACCGCTTTTATTTTGTGGAAGTCTCTTGATCTCATTATACCCTTGATGTCTGAAGAAATCCAAGGGAGAGAATTTCCACGAGTTCTCATACGTCTAAGGGGAGCGTGTCGATCAAGGACCTGGAGGTATAGTGATTTCCATACCTGCCAGCATACATTAGAATTGTCATGTTGGGCAATGTTCTCCCACGGCATCTGTGAAAGATCCGTAAGAAAATCATTGGCATTGAAATTTTTAAAGTTACGAATATGTTTAACCTTTTCCCGTGATTTGGGAATACAATGTTTTCTAATAGCGAAAATCATACTGTGATCAGAAAGTCCAAGGTGTATGACACCAGACTTTGAAATATTTTCCTCTTTATTTGTCAGAATTAGATCAATTAGAGTTGCTGATGTTCCAGTAATCCTTGTGGGTTCATCAATAAGCTGATCGAACTGATAAAGTGATGAAAGGAACTGTAGCTTGCGAGTATGAGACTCACAAGGAGATTTCAAGATATCACAGTTCAAATCACCCATAATTATAACCTCTCTATTTTCTATATCGCTATTTCTTAAAAAAGCCTCATATTCATCAAAAAGAGCAGATTGCGAGTTAGGAGCTCTATACCAAGTGCTTACTAAAAATGACTTATTGCGAGGTTTACTAATTTCAATGCATATCATTTCTAGTGAGTCAGGTACTAAGTCATTTCGTTCAGAAAACGGTATAGAGTCACGAACATACAATAGTACTCCCCCACCAGATCTAGATCGGTCATGGCGAATGTGAAAGTAATTAGCGATTGCTATTTCACTGTCAGGCACCAAATGGTTTAATTTTGTCTCGTTTATAGCAAGAATATCAGCTGGCATGTTTTGCATGATCAAGCGAAGCTGATCAATGTTTTTCAACAGGCTGTTAATGTTCAAGCACGCTAATCGTAAGCCTTTAGAAGACTCTAACTCATTAAATAAATTGTTAAAGTTACTTGTATGGGGTCACACCGATTACCTATTTGGTTCGTTGTCTCCGAGAAGAGTACTGTCCGATACATTGAGTCCGATATTATTTCCTTCTGCGGGTGCGGGTGCCCTTGTCTGGAGGGACAATTATCTTTAACAGTTCTCCAAGTTTCAGAATTGCCGATCGCTGAAAATCCTCGTAGTTTTGCCTTTGTTTACTTGGAGAGGTTGATGCACTGCCCCCTTGAGAAATTTGATAAAATGGACTGCTAGAATAGCCGAGCCCTTCGCATTTAGATGAAGCTTACTTCCATTTAGGCATGTGTCATCTATAGTCGTATTGTCAATAAACGAGACATCCAGTTGCATACAAATATGCTGAAGCTCCTTATTAACCTCATCAATCTTTTCAGACATAGCAACATACAGACTACCGTTACAGACTACCTGAGCGGTTGTTCCACATTCGACAGTTGTTATATCGCCACCGTCGTCCTCCGTGTCATTTTGAGCTAAGGCGATGCTGTTGTGTTCTCTCACACCTTCTTCCTTCAGATTTGAAATTACTCGTTCAGTAAGGTCTTTGCCCTTTTCTCCTTCAAAGGATATATTCATACTTTTGGTTTGCCATGTAACAGCCAGTAACTCACTTTCAAATTTCCAAGTTCCGCCGCTAGGAGATCGCCAGTTTGTGTTTTCTGCTGTATCTTCGTCAATCTCCGTTAACACAAATGCTTTCAAGTCTTCTAGCGCTCCTAACCATTTCAGTTTGTTCTTCGCAAAGCAAAAGTTACGGTACAAAATATTCTTAACAGATGTCATTATTGGAGCGAAAAAGCACACGTCCGTACACGTCGAACCCATAGATATTTTATATACACTAGATAGCGCATCTCTTTTAGTAAAATTGAAGCCAAGGATATTCCAGCGGTTACCCCCATTTGAATAGATGGCGGCCATGTTGGTCGTTCCCACTTGCTAATAAACGCTTAAAAACAGCAATAACTTTCATCATTTGAATAGTTTAAAGACGTATTTTGAATAGGCTTAACTTAATGTTTAAGTTCCCTGTTTAAGAAATAGAAAACATACGAATCTTCTCATTTTATGGGAACGACCTGAGACTGCAATCACGGCTTCAATTTTTGAATTTCAGATTAATTAGATGCACTATCTAGTGTATATAAGATATCTATGGTCGAACCCAGTACAATGATAGATTGCGCATGCGTAACCGATTAAAGCGTTAAATGATAGATGTTAAATGATAGATTGCGCATGCGTAACCGATTAAAGCGTAAAAAGTGCGCATGTGCAACAAGCTTTTACATCCCACAAGCAATGAAGCAAATGTTTTAGCTTAAATACGCTGATTCCAAGTAGGGCATGTTTGTCCATTTTTAAATGGGAGCGCAACTATGCTATTACAAACTAATATAGCATGGCTTTTCGGGCGATTAGTGATTAAATGACCCCTTACCCTCGGCAGGTTTGCGGAATTCCCTCGGGCTTCGCCCTCAGGGATTCCGCAAACCTGCCTCGGGTTACGGGGCCATTTAATCACTAATCTCCCTCAAGCCATGCTATTACTTATAATAAGACAGTCATGGCTTTCCATAAGTCTTCGTTAATGCTATCCTTTCCCCGGGTGTAAATAGCAAGGTGGAATTAATACCCTCGCCTGGGCGCTCCTCGCCGTTGGCCCGGGGATTACTCACTCACTTTCTTGTTTGACTTATATTTTGGGTTTCAAGATGCTATAAAACTTTGGATTATGTTTCGTGCTATATTTTTTGAAATTGTCGGCTAGTGTTGTTTTTTTAAAAATTCAAACACACAACATAAGTTTAAGTATGCTCACCAACAAATTATGTTTTCTAAACTTCTTTTCAATGTGAAACTCATTTACTCAATACATTACAGGTCCTATAGGGCCGTGGCTTTAGGGCAATTAGCCATTTTTTTCATCAGTGGTGGGGCAGAGGAAGGGGCCCATTGGGAAAAATGCCCAACCAGCCAATGGTACTAAAAAATGCCTTGCCATGGCAGCCTCATAGTCTGTACTATCTTCAATGTGTTGGAAGATTGTAGGAGATACAAAGTTGGCTAAAACTGATAGTGTGTCGATGTTCGCTTGAGGTAGGACTGACAAAACGTTCACGAAGGTTCGCTTCCAGTGAAGCCATTCTTTGGACGCCAATATATAATTATATAAACATATATAAACATATAATATAAACAAATGTATCACTTGAGTGCGGGTTCCCAATACATGCAGGTAACCTCAGTACTTCATGCAGTAATGTTGCAACAGGAAGTAAGGTATTATGCTGAAAAATTTCAATAAAAACTGCCGGAATAACCGTAATATATTTCAATATTTACAAGTATAAGCTATCACTTATATAAGGGAAGAGTAGAATATACGGGTTGTTATGAAAGAGATATTGTTCGACCAATTATAAACTAACATAAAGTAGAAAGCATCAAGCGAGCTGAAACATTGAAAGACACACAAAACTCGCATGACTCGCACGACTCGTACACTCGCAAACTCGCATAATAGCCTATCTCCTAAAATCTTGCTGGTATATTCGATATATTACCCGAATAACGAATTTAATTCTGCCATTAATAACGTAAATTATTATCATTTATAGACCCGGAGCGAGGGGGATTCGGCGGAATATTTCCCAAAGTGATGATATTATTATTCGAATATTACCCGAAGTGACGATGAAATATGATCATGACTGAGGGTAATATTTCGACGAATCCCCCGAGCGGAGGGTCTATAAATGATATATTATACTGAAAGTTAAAGAACCCGCCAAGATCAGAATAAACTTTAAAACTTGAGCACAATACCATTTTTAATTTCTTATGTATATCTGACGTTTTCTCTTTAAAATATTTGAGCATGTATCCTTTGGATCATTGAAGGTAACATATGTCTTGAAAATCTATGGTTAACTTAAATCAATTAATAAATCTCCGGTTCGAAATTACAAACAACAGCTCGCAAAGCCATATTCTTTCAGAGCGTGGTGTCTACGCATCACGCGTACGAGTGTGCGCGAGATACTATAATATCCCACGGTGGTCTACCGTGGGATATTAGTGAACTTAAGCAAGCGACGTTTTTGACGCGGAAGCAAATTTGACGTTATCAACCAATCAGCATTCTTGACCCAGTCTTTTAGCGTTACTCATGCCGTTCGTGTTGTCAAAAACGTCGCTTGCTAAACTCGCTATTTTCGCTATTATAGTATCTCACGCTGCACTGCGAAACCTTGAATTTGAGTGAAATACCTTAAAAAATCACATTGTCACGTGGTTCAAAAGTTGTTTTTTTATTTGACAATTTGAATTTGAGGTATAATATTATCATTAATATCAATTCTGTTTCGCAGTTTCCGAAACCAACAAGACGTGCCTGAAATATATTACTCAAGAACTTTCCAGTCTAACGAGGAATGATAATTGCAATCCAGGAAATTACCCGACGGCAGAAAGGCATACGGTATGTGTGTGCTCTTTAATTCCTTCCACAATAAAACCACGATGAGGTTGTTAGGGCAGTTATTTCATAGATAGATTTAGCACACTAATTTAACTGTAGTGATCCAGAAATCAGGAGTCGATAAAGCACTTTTGCAATTAAATTGCATGAATGAGCCATTTTTCAAACAAGAATGTAGATAATGGACCCATTGTAGCTAACGTAAAAATGTCCTCGAAAGTCACTCAAAATCCACACATGGAATAATGTCACCATATTCCTTTAAATTATTACTTGCAAATTTTTGCCACGGTTCAGCAGCTGCAATCGGCCCATACCAAGTTATTTCGAAATGTGACATATCTTCAAACTATTTACCGGCTATATGAATCCTGTCCCAGCAATAACCAGAATCTGGGAACACATGCATTATTGTCCCCGAGCCAACTGCCAAAGCGCTGTTCTGTACATGGACACACTCCCGGGCCGCTTGAGGATACTAATTGCGCTTGAACATGGCTATGCAAGTGCAAAGTCATCTTGTTTAATGCAATGGACTATTTTCGACTTTAAGTTCAGACAGTGGTGGAAATTCACTTCAAATTTCCGACATACCCCATATGCACTCGAAAAGACTGTTTTTAGCCCTCGTGTAGGTCAAACTTGCCGAAAATTCATCAATTTTACGATTTTTTTCGATCCAGCGCATTGTGTTGAAACGTACAGTATGTTTATAATTATCTCTTACCGATGACAAATGTGGCTTGACGAAAATCTTGTAGCAGCTTGTGCCTGTAAAGCAAATATTTTTGACTGTATTTTTTGAGCAAACTATTTGTCGGGAAAACAATTTTTCTGTTTCTCCAAACGTAAAGTTTCCAAACGTTTTACCTTATTATTTTGCATTAAATGCCAATTAGTCTACAGGCCAAATAACCTGAAACCATATTCTAGGGTTTTGTACATCAATTATTTTATTACTTCCCCGTAACGTTCTTTGCATTTTAGCATGGCAGCAACTATTACTTTATTCATGACATGCTTCACGTGGAAGTAATCATAGTTCATCGTCTCTGTTGGGAAATGCGAGTGGGTTGCTGCATGCATGTAGTTCTAGTATTTAACATTCACCGAAGCACATAAACGAACGTATATTCAGTTATGTTAATTTGCAAACGTAAGAAATTGAATTCTGTTTGGCTCCACATGTAATATGTGTAAATGAGACCATAGGCATAGATATGCATATTCTTTGTAAAATGTGCGAATTCTTAAGACTTTATAATGTTGTCAGTTAATCACAATTTCGATTTGAAGCTACGTCGACATGTGTAGTCGTGTAGATCAATATTGAGTCTTGAGATTTCCTAACGTACTATCGCATCGTGCGAAAATATGTTTGCATATACAAAGTTCTCATTCTCGTGCAGACATATGTCCAACTATTTGCACAGAAAATGTTTGAATCTTAAAACTTCTCCAGACACTAAGAGTCGTTCAGCCTTCAAGGTCAAATCCCAAAAACAGACTGGCCATAAAAATTTTCTAGCGATCCATTTTCTTTTATCGATTTTAAATTAAAATCGTTTTACTCTGGCTCGCCGTGTTTATATGAATGCTTCAATGCTGAAATATTGTTGATATTTACATGTCCTCGCTATAAATCTCGTAATGTCATGATTGATTCATGAACGAATTTAAACTCTTCACAAATATGTTTGCCTTTGGCTTTGGGAATCGAAAAATTTACGAAACATACTGTATTGAGTAGCGCAATGACAATGTCTATAGTATAGACATCTGGAACAATTTTGCCCTTTGGGATTTGTGAGTACTTTCATGCAAATTCATATACAGTACAGCATATGATATGGCACGAGACTGTCGAGTCATCAAATTCCATTGAAAATGAACTAAATTTTCATGTACAAACAGCGGCCAAGACGACTTCCATTCTTCCAAAGTTATATCAGTTAACATTCTGCGGATATTCTGAATTTAATCAAATAGGTAAAGTATGGCATGCATCAAGCGTGCTTCAGACAATCTTGGACAAAACCCTTGAGACCATTTCAGCTAATATTACAAAGTTATTGAACATTGACAAAACAAACTTTGTCCCCCCCTCCCCCCAGTTCAATGTTGTGAACAACGCCGAAACAACTTTTGGTAATATACCATGATACAAGCTCAACATTGAGTTGGGGGAGCGGGGGTTTAAGAATGGCAACATGATTCAACATGGAGTTTATCATAAAAATACGCGAATTTTCTATGGGGGGAAAATAGTCTCAACCAGTTATGTCTAAGATTGCAGTTTATCAGGGAATGAGCAAGACGTCTCGAGTTATAACAACTCATGCATGCTAATTTCGCTTTACGTGCTGTACGTAAGCAATCGTATGTAAATCACCAACACACTGCCAACTTTCGTGCGAATAAATTTGCCAAACGTTTATCCAATAAGAGCTTGCTATTATACGGTTGAGAACGGATTGAGTGCTATCAGCCAATAGGGAACTGTAGTTTTGACGATTGTTTCGTTCAGTAATGAGGCTTTACGTTCGTTTACGTGCTTCGGTGCATGTTAACTAGTATACAGGGTGTCTAAAGAAAAACGCAATGGAAATTCAACACGCTGTTGTGCATTGCAAACTTAACTAAACAATTCGATTTTTACATTAGGCGAAAGAGCTGTCATTTAGCTTTTCTATGATATATTTCTTAAGCCGTAAAGATGAGAAATCGCCACATACTTGTCAAATAAAAATTTTGGTCGAAATCACATTCTTCCACCGTTGGGAATTGAAAATCATTAATTATGCAAAGTTAATAAATCCAAAAGCACCGTGAGTCTGTTGCAAGGTACTTGTTTCGTAAAACGTTTTGATTACGAATGTTCTCTGTTCAGCGGTTAACTGAACCATGTTTAATGCAATAATAGACGTTCTTATGGTCTCACTAAAGGCCGATTTACACGACCAGTGTTTTGGGCAAGGCACCCCTATAAATGGGCACCCGTGCCCAAAATATTAGGCACGGCACCTCTGCCTTTTGGCGTGTAAACGTGACAAAAATCGGCATCGGTGCCGCAAAATTTAAACGTGCCGAGACTTTCTCACGAGGTAGTCTCGGCACGTCTAGCAAGGGGTGCCGTGCCCAAATTTCGAAAAAAAATAAAAAATGTGTTCGACTTCGAGCATGCGCAAAACAAATTGTCCTCTTTCCAACATGGCAGCAAGCGGCGAAAAACCACAACTTGCCAAAAATTTAAAAAAAAAAAGTTTAAAAAAAATTTAACACAGAATGTGAATGTTGCTCTAGTTGGCTCGGAAATTTTAATACAACTCTTCGTCGCTGAATAGAGCAGTAACTAGGTCGTAGCAAATAGCTGTCGTTCGATGCGTCCATACCTCTCGAATTCGTGGCGGGTGAATACAAGATGGCACAACATTTATGCGAGAAAACAACTCGTTTCGTCTTTAAAGGCCTGTTCATATGGGCAAAGGTTATCCCAGTTAACGAGAAACCTTTTCGACTAGCCAAATATACTTTTGAGTTTTGTTCTGTTCATATGCATGGAGAAACGTTATTCCGCTTACCGGGTAAAGTTTCCGGCTGTGACATAGCACTGAATATAATATCGATTGATTTGAAAAGTTACTGACACGACAGAAAGTTATCCTGCCAAGCGGGAACTAGAGTTGTGTTCATATGGGGAAAATATTATCACTTGACAAGCGAGATCTCGGTACGTACACGGGAAAACGTTTTGTCTTATATATGAACGCAGTGTAAACAAACTTTACATATAATTTTCATACCAAGGCGAGATCTCGTACGTTCCTAGTAGTGAAGTACGTAAAATACGTTCCTAGTAGTGAATTGGTTTTTCCCTCGATTTTCGGCTCATATAATATTCTTCTTCGTTCCAATAAATATAAGTATATAATTATATTTCTGGCCGGCATATTTATTCTTTAAAATATACCGTCGTAAAAGGGAAATAGAATGCCGTTTTCCGATGGGCACGCACTGAATATCAATTGAATTGAAAAGATGCTGATACGACAGAAAGTTATCCTGCTAAGCCGTAAAGTTGTGTTCATGCATATGGGAAAAACATTATCCCGGTCACCGAGATCTGGCTTGTCAACAAGCGAGATCTCGGTACACGGGAAAACTTTTTGTCTCATATGAACGCAGTGTAACTTTTCATACCAAGGCAAGATCTCGTTTGTAAACTTGTCGAAAAGTTTTCTCGCTAACCGGGATAACTTTTTCCCATATGAGCTGGCCCTTAAAGTACTTTTCTGGTATGTAATTGGTTTTTCCCTCGATTTTCGGCTCATATAATACTCTTCTTCGTTCTAATAAATATAAATATATAATTCTATTTCTGTCCGACATATTTATTCTTTAAAATATACCGTCGCAAACGGAAAGTAGAGGTGCCGTTTTCCGATGGGCACGGTGCTTATCATTAAAGTGTGTTTACAAAATGTTGTCGTGTAAACGAGTAAATAGCGAAGTGGCGGTTTTGGCACGGTGCCCATTTTCAGGAGTGCCGTGCCCAAAACGCTTGTCGTGTAAATCGGCCTTAAGAAGAAGATTGACGAGTTGAGCTATTATTTTAGATAATTTAACATTCAATTTTAACTCCCTCTTGGGAATCGTTTATGCTTCGTTTTCCATGCAATTCCCAACGGTGGAAGAATGTGATTTCGACCGGCAATTTTTATTTGACGAGTATGTGGCCATTTCTCATCGTTACGATTTAAGAAAAGTATCATTGAAAAGCTAAATAACTGTTCTTTCGTTATATATAAAAATTGAATTGTTTAGCCACGTTTATGATGCACGATAGCCTTTTGAATTTCCATAGCGTTTTTTTTAGACACCCTAGCTGTACATTAGAGAAGATTTGATTTCCACTATCGCTAACGCTACCATTACAGGTCATTTACCGATTAGATGTGTTTGTTATATTAACCATAGACAATCCAGAAGACAGGGACTGGAAACGTAAGCTAGAAATATGATGACAAATCGTGATATCCGTGATGTGCCTGTCACGTAGCAATTACTTGGTTACCACGGTAACAAGTCTTTAAATTTACATAAAACAAAGGCAAATGCGTGTAGTTTATACAAAATATATCGTTAAAAAAGCGTATTATCTGAATTTTGGGATCGTAGTCGTGGAGCGGCTATACTAACAAAGGTAGATACGTCCAAATTTTCATTTATTTCTAGTTTATAGTGATGCTAAATGTAAAATTTGGATCGTGCTATCGGTAAATCGCGCACGCAGCAATTATTTCCAGAAAATACTGCCAAAACTAACCCTGTAACTACAAACTTAACCTGTTTTGTCTTTGACGATGAAGCCATTTGAAATCACAAGATTGTAATCTATCGAATAGGCTATTTTTTATATCAATTTGGTATCATATTCAGCCAAAAATGTTTACTGAATTTGATTGACAGAATTACGAATGTTGTTAGCCGGCAATTGTTATCGTCATATTGTTCTGAAAACTTGCTGGCAAAACTAACCCTGCAACTAAAAATAAACTATTTTTGTACCTTTTGGTCAAAGTATGTGTAATCACAAGATTGTAATCTATCGAATAGGCTATCTTTTATATCAATTTGGTAACTTATTCGCCCAAAAATGTTTACTGAAAATTTGACGGGCAAAATTACTTTTGCGCCAACTAGAAGATGGCCATTTCTGTTGCCCCCACTTCGAACCCTGTAACTATAGTTTAATTAAATAAAGTTCAGAGTTTGTAAATTACGTATTTTGAACAAAAATAGACCTGTGGATGCACTTGTCCCGTTTTTAAACTTATATCGGGTCAAACGAAGCCAAAAACGTCCTTTGAATGCTTGCGTAATGTTTTTGCCATGTAAAAAAGTCGCCATTGGCATTGTTGTTGTCCAGCAAAGTTTGTACCGGCTAACTTCGAACCCTGCAACTACAGTTTAAATAAAGTTCAGGGTTTGCAATTTACATATTTAAAACAAATATAGACCTGTGGATGCATTTCTCCGGTTTTTAAACTTATATTGGGTCAAACAAAGGCATAAACCACCTTTTAATGATTGCGTAATGTTTTTGACAGCAAAAAAGTCGCCATTGCCATTAGCATTCTTGTTGGCATTGTCGAAAGAGTGTTAAACATACAAAACTCACCGTTAAAATAACTGAAACCTTGTTTTTATTTCTTTTTAATAATGGATGCCTTAGCAAAAAGGGTTTTCGAGAAAGAAAGGATTTGTAGTCAATAAAATGGAAGGTATATTAATTTAAAAACCGAAATTGCCAAATTCAACTTTTAAAATACAGAGCAAGGAAAACTTCGAAAAGATAACTTCAATCAATTTATATAACGTAATTACAGTGAAGCAAAACTGAATAAATATACGTAAACTTAATTAAAGTAAACTAAAATACGCAAACAAACCTGAATCGTGCCTGAAAGTCCACCCCAAATTGGAAATCAAAATTTTCGAACAAGCTCGAAAATTCCTTGCACTCGTCTCTGAATAAGCAGATCCGTTTTATAAACTTTACACACAATGTGATATACCTAACTCCCTTTTCGGTGTAGATTATTTAAACAATTTTCCAGTATATACAGAGCTGTAAAACAGCAGACAAGTACCAGTCCATAATCTATCGCTTTATTCTTTTTCGAAGCAACAGGCCATTCAGTCATTCACTCAAATGGCATGATGGCACAAGCGTCACGCAAGCACATCACGGATGGCACGCGCAAAACATTAGGCGTTTCCAGTCCCTGTCTTCTGGATTGTCTATGGATTAACCAATCACATGCGTACTAAGCCAGTGAGAGGTAACGGTAGCGAAAGTTGAAGTAAAATCGGAGTCTCTATATTATGTCAGAACCACCATAGTAGATTTTTAGTAGTCACACCAATAAGGCATTCATTTGCATTATCATGAATTAAAAGTTATAAAAAGCTGTTGGGTAGTGCTTCTGCTAATAATCGTTCACATTCAAGATATTACATTACAATTAGACAATTAATAGGAACACATGCTCTTTCAGCAATACCTCGCCCAATTTTTGGCATATCAGAGTGATATCCAAAACTTCAAAACAAGTTTTCTAACAAAAAGTACTTCGTTACGTTTTTTCTAGTATGAAGTATATATTATTTACCGGCCGGAGGTCCGTATTGGAAATTTTTTTCAATAGGGTAAATATTTTTCGAGGGTAAATATTTTTCAAGTACAAGCCGAGTTTGACGACAGATAACTTATTTATTTTTTTGCACGATGCTTAATTAAATTCCCAGCCCGGAACACCTCCGGAACAGCCCGGAACACCTACGGAACAGCCCGGAACATCTACGGAACAGCCCGGAACACCTCCGCAACAGTACGGAACAGCGCGGAACAGCCCGGAACGGCCTACGGAACAGCACGGAACAGTCCGGAACACCTACGAATCATGGCGGAACAGTCCGGAACACCCCCAAAACAGCCCGGAACACCTCCAGAACACCTCCGGAACAGCAGGGAACAGCCCGAAACACCTACGAAACAGCGCGGAACAGCACGGAACTCCTACGGAATAGCACGGAACAGTCCGGGACACCTACGGAACATGGCGGAACAGCACGGAACAGTCCGGAACACCTCCGAAACAGCCCGGAACACCTCCGAAACAGCCGGGAACACCTCCGGAATAGCCGCGAACACCTACGGAACAGCCCGGAACCCCTACTGAATAGCTCGGAACAGCGCGGAACAGCCCGAACACCTACGGAACAGCACGGAACAGTCCGGAATACCTACCGAACATGGCGGAACAGTTGGAAACGGCTCGGAAAACCACCGGAACACCTCCGGAGCTGTGGCTTTTAACAATTTAAACGCCAATTAGGACTCGAATTTGGGAAATGCGAGAATGGGGAATGCTACAATTTCATTAATATGGTACGCATTAAAACTTATGCCATGAACGTCTTTTGCTGTTTCAGAGTATGTTTTCTATACGCGTGTTTTAGTGATTTTCACAATTGTCTAACGTTTGTTAAAAAAAAATACGTCAGGACTCAAGCCTTTGCCGGTTTCATATATTTAATATAATCTAGTATTGTAATAACATAATTAAACAAAACAAAATATAAAAATACGTTTATCAGGATATGTACAGTGGAGACCTGAATTAAGAGCAAAAACTAATAGACCATTCCGAATTACGCTCTAGAATAACACCATGTTGAGGTACAGTGCTTATAAGTACTCAAAAACGTTTGTGTCTAACAGTGTATGCGGTCAATGTGAAAACAAATTGAGAAATAGTCTACGGTATATCATTTTTGATGCAGTATATGATCTACGCCCATAAAGCCTGACAAAGTGCTTAGTGCTCATCAGTACTCTAAAACATTACATTTTCGCACAGGTGCCAAAATTTAAACTCTTCACATGAAACAACTTTAATTGTTCTTTTCAAGTTAAAATATTTACACTATAATCTAAACGCTGAGCGGATTTTCTACAACCGGCCACTGACAATTAGAGCATACATATACTGAGCTCTATAATTGTGCTAAGCAACAAAACTCCGGCAAAAATGTATAGTTAGTTTGAAGAAAACACTGTTGCACCTACTATCCCTTTTCGTCCAAATTAAAGGACCCAGCCAAACTCCCCAACAGGCAACAAGCCTTTGGACGTGTTCTAACTTGAAAAGTTGTTGGAATTCTGGTTGAACCAAGAGGACTCTCCCATTGAAACTCGGATATTTCGCTCGGATACATGACGCTTTCATATATATGAAAATGAACGTTAATTCTGTGCTGTTCCGGAGGTGTTCCTGGCTGTTCCGTGCTGTTCCGCAGGTGTCCCAGAGGTGTTCCGGGCTAGCTGTTCCAGAGGTTTTCCGGGCTGTTCCGTAGGTGTTCCGGGCTGTTCCGTGCTGTTCCGCCATGTTCCGTAGTTGTTCCGGGCTGTTCCGTCCTGTTCCGGAGGTGTTCCGGACTGTTCCGTACTGTTCCGCCAAGTTCCGTAGGTGTTCCGGACTGTTCCGTAGGTGTTCCGCGCTGTTCCGTAGGCGTTCCGGGCTGTTCTGTAGGAGTTCCGGGCTGTTCCGTAGGTGTTCCGGGCTGTTCCGTGCTTTTCCGGAGGTGTTCTGTATTCTAAAAACTCACTCACACTCCGGAGGTTCAATCTGAGCTTCCTTTGAGTGTCAGTGTAGGTTTTGAATAGCTGGAGGTTAAGTGTCATACCCTACGATGTGACTACTCATCCTGCAGCTATTGAAAAGCTGCACTGACATTCAAGGGGAGCTCAGATTGAACCTTCACTCTTTGAGTGTGGGCGTGAGTGATCTTTTTAGAATACAGGCGAAAATCCATTGAAATCAGTTCAGCTTATTTTTCTATCTTCAGTATCGATGGGGAGGAATTTTCAATATTTTGGATTGTGTTTTGAGTTTGAAAATTGTCTTCACTCTTCGGTTTGTTTTGGCGCGGGACGTGAGAGGTCCGTAACGCGGGCGAGAGGTCCGTAGAGAGGCCCGTATCGTGTAATGCGGATTTCTCGTCAACCAATCAGAAACATCCATGAACGTTACTAACCGGAAAAAATAAACTTTATTATTTCCATGCTGTAAATATCAAATATAGCGCAAAAAATTACTGTAAGTGCTTTAAATATAAGCCCCATTTACACTATAGCGGATTACTTTTCATACCGTATTAATTTTCACTCCGAAGTAAAAATCAAGGGTATTTACGCTATGCCTGCCGCTAATTCGCTCTGTTGCCAGCACATGTCTCGCTGTCGCCATGGAAACAAGTAATATTTTTTTCCAGTGTACTAAAATTTATTAAAAACAAGAAGTAACGCACGTTTTCTTTGTAAAGCTAACTTTGTGTTTAAAAAGCTTGACTACCAGACGTTGCTCCTATCGCTCTAATCCCAAATTACCGAGTATTCCTTTAAATTTTGCCTTGTCGTAACCGAACAATCAATGTTATTATCGTTTTCTTAATTTGTCTGGCGCCAAATGGAGGCGACAATGGTAAAACGTACACGCGAAAACCGAAATTTTG
Organism: Paramuricea clavata; assembly: GCA_902702795.2. Classification (NCBI taxonomy): domain Eukaryota; kingdom Metazoa; phylum Cnidaria; class Anthozoa; order Malacalcyonacea; family Plexauridae; genus Paramuricea; species Paramuricea clavata. The sequence continues at coordinate 24,226 of CACRXK020004125.1, forward strand.
TACCGAAGCGTACTGGATTGGCCTGCTTACACTGCTTCGGCACATACCGCATTAGTTTTCATAACACTTCCAAAGCGGAGTGATTTTTACGCCGCGTACCGGATTACTATGGCGTAGTGTAAAAACAGCAGCCGAATTCGATATGAAAATCGCGACGCTCCGTCTCCGATGCAATCCGTTATAGTGTATAAACGGGATCACAGAATCACACATTTTCAGAATCCATAATGTTATAAATATTTTTATTTTAATTGTGTCCAACAACCATGATTCATGTTCAATAATGGTTGAAGAAGTCTAGATCCGCGGAGGTTTAAAGAATCCTCAAAGAAAACTGTCCGACGCGTCCAAGACATAATGGAGGATCAGTTGCCATATGTTCTTATATACCATCGTAAAACTGCCCATGGAAAATATCTCGTGTTGAGACTCTACTAACGAGGTCGCTGCAAGTTCATATTATGTACGGATGCCTATTATATAGTTATTCGTGTCGTACCAAACATTTAGTATTGTGGTGTAAACCACGGCGCATTTGAATGCACATGGTTATGATTGGTTTAAGAAAGTATTTCCTAAATTGGTTTTCAACTAAACCTTAAAATTTCTGAATTTAAAAATTTTTCTCCTTAGGTTTTAACATCTAACAGCTCTGATGAAGATCAGGGAGTTTATTATGGTTGTTGGTACGAGTTAAAGGTATGTTCATTTACGATAAGCTGTACATAATTCTCCATATTTCCCCAGGCGTTAATATAGTTCGAAACGTTCATTTAATATTGGCAGCTTGTACAAGAAGCATCGACTCATTGACCATTTTGTTCAAATAAGAAAATATGTACCTACCAATCATGGTTTTACAAACAGTGAAAGACGTTCCTTTATCCTAATAGGCAATTCCAGCTTTTGATTTATACGCGAAGGGGTGACCAGAGTATAAGGTATCATATTGCTGGTTATGCTGAAAATTTAAACAAAAACAGCCGACACAACCGAAATGTTTCAATATTTACAAGTATAAGCCATCACTCCATGTTTAGACGTACGACCACCATTTTTATTTTATTAGCATAATCACAAACATGATACCTTACTCCCCACCGTGCACGTATAAACTAAAAGCTGTGATTGCCTATTCTAGACTGTTTGAATTTTATAGATGCAAGTAGTGGACGATTACTTTTGGCCAGAAAAAATTTCAGATGAAAGAACCAGGATATTCTACGTACCAAGTAAGTTTGAACGTGATTTTCGATTTGTCGCCTCTGACGTAAATAAGTCGCCGCTTATAGCGTGCAAAATAGTCGAATCTATCACGACGTGTGTATCATTTTAGAACATGTACGGATTTTTTGGTATTTCGAAACTTGCGGTAGATTCTATATTTCTTATGATTTTTTTTTGAACGGTGTTTAGGAGATTTTTATTTTCAGAAATTTAAATGGTATTATTTATGTTAATAGCATAGTTTCCCGGGTTTATTTAGTTTCACCAGGGTCGATTACTAACTAATCGCCAGCTGTAGCGGGCGATTAGCTCTAATCGCCCGCTCGACCGGGCGATTAGTTCTAATCGTCCGTTGGCAAGGGTCACACAAGGATCTCTGCCGACTACGCATCAGGCAAGTGCCTCACGCACTCTCTCCTCCGCTGAGGCTTACATGAAGTTTCTAGTGAGGGAAAAGTGGGCGCGCAAGGAGTGATGGGAAGAGCTAATAAAGGAAGCCTCTGTGAGTTAATTCAATCAATATGGCGTGGTATATAATCGTTTGTAGCGAAGTTCGATCAACGATCGAGGATGCTCAAACATGTTTTCGACTTTCATTTTCAGGCGTACTTGAGTATATCCGGGGTTGAATTAAATATCAATATTTTCTTCCGTCCATTTGCATCGAAAAATATTGAGAAATTGCAAACGAACATCAATATATATATATATATATATATATATATATATATATATATATATATATATATATATATATATATTTTGTGGTTTCCCACGTTTACGATTCCACTCGTGTAACGTTATGTTGTGGTTTTGAAAATTCTAATTGACCGCGGCTGGGATTCGAACCCCGCGACCTTCGCATTTCTAGAACGATGCTCTACTGTGCTACAAGGTCAAGCTGAGAACGACTTGTTAAGTTATGATGTTAGTTGCATTTCGGAGGTTAGTCCTTCAATGCGTAAAGCCAGCTATTAGTCTGGCAATGTTGTATGTGAATGTTGTGGTTTCCCACGTTTACGATTCCACTCGTGTAACGTTATGTAGTGGTTTTTGAGTTGTTTTCATACGAGTGTATACCAAACCGGGCAAGCAGAAAATTCTACTTGACCGCGGCTGGGATTCGAACCCGCGACCTTCGCATTTCTAGAACGATGCTCTACCTTCTGAGCTACAAGGTCAAGCTGAGAACGACTTGTTAAGTTATGATGTTCAAGTTGCATTTCGGAGGTTAGTCCTTCAATGCGTATAGCCAGCTATTAGTCTGGCAATGTTGTATGTGAATGTTGTGGTTTCCCACGTTTACGATTCCACTCGTGTAACGTTATTATTGTTATTATTGTTAATATATATATATATATATATATATATATATATATATATATATATATATATATATATATATATATATATATATATATATATATATATATATGTGTGTGTGTGTTGTAAAGTATTGTATTTCATTCTGTCTGAAGATGACTTTGAAATAAAGTCGAAAATTTACAGTCTCAAACTGCGTCGTGTTTTGAATTATATATTGAATTCTCAAGATGTCCTGTATTTTTGGAATTTGTTTATTACTTTCATAATTGCAAGAGTATGCTAATTTCCAAAAGTAACCATACAGTATGAAGATCCACCTTTACAATAAAAAGATCACATGCGCGAACTAAAAATGGAAATGAACATACAGGAACGGACGAATCCGATCTTTTTTGTATGGGAAGCATTTATAGATGTTGTCAGTCATTGGCAAATAATCGGCTCGGGAAAATATAGAAGCATAACATATTTTTGTCAATGCGAGCATACACAGTAAAAACAAATTGGTTAAAATGACCAAAAAAAATTGGTCGTTTGAATGCGTCTGAGACAACCAGTTTAAATTGGTCGTTTTAACCAAAAAAGTAATTGGTCAAATTGACCAATTATTTAATTGGTCAAATTGACCAATTATTTATTGGTCAAAACAACCGGAAATAATTGGTTGTTTTGACCAATAAATAAATGGTCAATTTGACCAATTAATTATTTGGTTAAAAAGACCAATTTAAACTGGTTGTCTCAGACGCATTCAAACGACCAATTTTTTTTGGTCATTTTAACCAATTTCAAATGACCAAATTAAAATTGGTTAAACATTTAAATTGGCTAAAATGATCAAAATTGCATTCCATTTCGCCATTAAACCATTCAAAACGTGCTGGAAAAACAATAATTTATTAACAAATAAATATTAAGATTAAAATACAAAATCAATATACAGTATATGCAATATAATAACTTATAGGGATGAAACGTCACACGAAACCTCTCTGACTGTAAATATTTCTACAATATTTACTCGTCGAAGGCTATCAAGTCATATAGCCAAAACTTGTGAAAATAAATATTTACACGCATGCATGCAGTCAGAGAACCATTTCATATTTCACAGCGGACTCCGTTTGACCGTAAATTCTAGAGCCAAAGGGGCGGGATTACAGTTGGATTTAGAGAAATGTGGCGGATAAACAAGAAAGGCCGTTGTTTTCAAAACGGAAAGCCCATTTCTGCAAACAGAGATGTAATATTGTAGACGAAATCAAATTTTAGATTTTGTTGATGTAGCGATGAACTATATTTGTAATGTGCAAGTCAGGAGAAGCAAATGCGAAGGCCTTTATCGTGATATTTTTCTCCTTTTCTAACAATCCTTTTATTTGAAAGTTGAAGTAAGACGACGAGAAATCAACTTCCGTGTCGTCAACTTCGGTTGTAAGACGTGGATGTTTCGAATCCATCGTAAGAGAAACTCATTAGATTTTCTTCTATCATAAAAACGAGCGTTGCTCTCTTTGCAGCATAATAGTCGTAAATAATTAACTTTCACTATGGACATAGTTATCGACAACTTTATTTAGCAAAAACAACAATGGCAACGGAGTGCATGGCACGCATTAAACGGCTTCTATCTATTGCGCGCCAACTGTAGTCCCGCCCCTTAGAAATATTTGTCATTGTCACAGCCCAACGTGCTTTGCGAACGCATGCTGCTAGATCATGTTTTTTACTTGGAGAAGATGGGTTGATCTTTGTGATTGATAATTTTGGAGGATGATATGGAAGTTGATTTGTCAAATAAAAGGATTGTTATAAAAGGAGAAAATATAACGACAAAGGACTTCGCATTTGATTCTCCTGGCTTGCACATTACAAGTAGTTCATCGTTATACAGTGGGGGTCAAAAGCAGTGGCGTACTACGCAGACCTTCATTTTGGAGGGGGGGGGGCAAACTCATGCAAGGCATGAGACCGTCTTGGGGGGGGGGGTTCGGGGGCATGCACCCCCAAGAAAATTTTAAAATCTAGATCCCCTGAAATGCGATTTCAAGCATTTTGGGAGTGAAATCTTGGACAATTCTGAAAATTATTTTCCCAGACATTTCTCCTCGGAGTTAAATAAGTTGGAAAAGTCACCTTGAAAAGCCACCTTATATGCCACTGGTCAAAAGTCTGAGTCCAGTCAATATGATCTTGCCTTTTTATATTGATATACAATACATTTTGACACAACACACTACTATATGTGCAACAAATAAGGATATACACTACAGTTGGAATTGATTATACTATATTAGCCAAGTGAATATTATATTGATATTTGTGTAACCTCCTTTTGATTTTAAAACAGCTTAAAATCTTCCTGGCATACATGTAGACTGAACAAATTTTGATGGTTTTTTTCTTAGTATTTAATATGGTTTTTCTTAGTATTGATGGTTTTCAAGGTTATTCCAGAATTATTGATTAACAACATGCTATTGGTTGGCTGCTTTTAGTTGTGGGATTATGTTTCACTTTTCATAAATTCTCAATAGGATTTAGGTCCGGCTGGAAGTTGAGGCAGAAATCCAGAACAACCAGATCACACTATACCATCTACAGTAGCTCAAGGTTGTGTGGAAGGAGATTTGTCTTGCAACGGATAATGATCCGAACCACCCTTCTCACATGTGTAAAAATTATTTAAGAAGAAAGCACGAGAAAGGCGATTTAGTTGTTACAAAATTTTCTTCCTCAATCTCGGGACATAAATCCTATTGAGAATTTATGGGACCATTTGAAACAAGAGAAAGTGAAACATGATACCACAAGTAAAGACAACCTACTGTATAGCATGTCCTTAATCAATGCTGGAATAACCTTAAGCCAGTAGTACTTAGAACACTTGTTGAACTATGCCAGAAATAGTTAAAGCTATATTCTAAAATCAAAAGGAGGTCACACAAAATAATGTTCACTTGACTAATGTTAATTATAATAAAATCAATCCCAACATTGATGGAAATCCTAATTTGATGCACATACTGTATATTAATTAATGCTCTGTTGTGTGAAAATATATTGTATAAAAATATATCTATCGGTCAAACGGAATCAACTGTATGTATGCGATACCCTTGGACATGCATGCATGCTGGCAATGTTCTATTTCATAAAAGAAATTAAGTGTTCAACTGGCATTAGCAACATGCATGTAAGTCTCTTCTTTCCACTGCAAGGAATAAGAATATGTTCCAAAAATAAAAACACATTCTTACTGTGTCAAGTTACACCTTCAGCACTATACACATACAATATGCAAACAAAATACAGATATTTAAGATATTTACAGCTTTCAGTTTGGTGACAACCATTCCTTCAGCAACAAACATCATGCAGAAGTCTTGGAGATACATATTTCTTGATCTTCTTTGTAACATCATCATCCTGTTGATTGTAGGTAAAACAGGAAAAGATAAGTGCATGCATATCAAGACTGACTATATGATTGATAATATTACTGACGAAACACACAGAGTACATCAACAATCTCCCAATGAAAACAGTTCCCATAATACCAAGGATGGATTTTGGATTTTTGGTGGAAATAGTGGGGGAAGTGGAAATAAATTTAGGGAAGGTGAAGCACTTAACCCATTGAATGACAGCACTCTGACAAGTGAAATTGTCTGACATCCAAAGTGGGGCACATTGCCACTTGAAGGGTTAGTTGGGTGCATGGACGGATAGTTTGATTAACCCATTGAGTGGCGGCACTCTCCCCCTGACAAGTGAAATTGTCTGACATCTAATTAGACAGTAAAATAATAAAGTGGGGCACATTGCCACTTGAAGGGTTGATAGGGTGCATGGACAGATAGTTTGATTAACCCATTGAGTGGCGGCACTCTCCTCCTGACAAGTGAAATTGTCTGACATCTAATTAGACAGTAAAATAATAAAGTGGGGCACATTGCCACTTGAAGGGTTAGTAGGGTGCATGGACAGATAGTTTGATTAACCCATTGAGTGGCGGCACTCTCCTCCTGACAAGTGAAATTGTCTGACATCTAATTAGACAGTAAAATAATAAAGTGAGGCACATTGCCACTTGAAGGGTTGATAGGGTGCATGGGAAGATAGTCTGATTAACCCATTGACTGTCAGCACTCTCCTCCTGACAACTGACAAGTAAAATAATACAGTGGGGAGCATCCAGGCTGCTGGGCACATCGCCATTTAAAGGAGTGACCTTAAATTTATGAGGCATTAACCATATATATTTGGATAATACCATGAATCTGGCTGGATATTTTCAACTATCCAACATACTATATCGTGTACATATCTGGCTGGATAGCAAAAACTATCCAACCTATCCTGTATCCAGCAGGATAGCAAAAAAGACTCTATTCTCTACACCCCTTCAAAGAACTTAAAGTAGGTAACATTTAGAAGAGGAAATTGCTTCTTAGGTGTTAATACTTAAAACGTGAAATATGGGCAAGCACTCCACCATCGAGTTAAATATCGCAGTAGTTAAAGTGGGGAGTGTTAGGTAAAATATTTGCATCTAAATATGTCAACATGAAACATGGGCAGAGTCTAGCTAGACACTTCCCTGGACAAATAAAATTGTCCGGCATTAGTTAAGATAACATTTAATTTTAACAAAGTGCTGAAAATTAGGCTTATTGTTGTATTATTATTCATGCATTTTTAGGACTTAACTGTCAATAAATCAAGTTGCCATATAACACATCAAATTGACATTTTTATCTAAACCGACCCACTTATACTGTATATATATATGAATAAACATTTGAAACTTATGAAAGTAGCAGTTGATATTATTAAAGTCAATAAATTCTCTCAAGCCACGTTTAGCTGGGACGTGCTTAAGTGGGCACATGATATGAGGATTGAGTAGAAATGTAGAATGATGCCAATTATAAAGCTATATTATTCTAGACAAGAAACATTGTTACAAATTATCTGTCATATTATTCGATATATAAACTAGGGCTGAGTCAAATGCAAGCCTTTGTAAAAACTAATGTATTTATATTATCGTTTTAATTCAAATATTGTCGCGGCAAATTCAAATTTTAAGCCGGAACACATGGTTCAAAATTCACGAATGAAGATTGCAAATATTTCGTTTCAAAATTGGTCTATTATATAGAAAACATAACAATATTCTTACCTGTATGCTAGGCAATCATCCCTGATGTTTTATCCTCGTTAAAAGGGATCGTCTTGCCTTCAAATACTCATTTTTACAGGCAACAAAAAATCAAAATGAATAATAAAAATTTCGAATAAATATGGCGGCGTCAGTGTGATGACGCTATCCCGGGAGGCTTTGCGCGTGTTGTCGGAAAACTAGGTCCCAGCCTGTCCGTGCGAAACCGCGCTCGTCGATCGTGAGAATTTTCGCTTGCATGTTTATATGTCACACGACAAACACTATAAATATTTTGTGTAAATAGAGTTTCCATGAACTCATGAAGAATTTAAAATTAACTCGGACGGCAAAATTTTGACCAGGTAAACTAAATAAATACAATTGAAATATAAAATCAATATCAAAGTTTAGCCACTGTCACTGACACTGTGTCTGTGGTGTATTGACTAAAGGTCTCCCCTCTTTACGAGTAAAATCTAGTGTTTGACTGAGTAAAACAACAAAGGTCAACAAGCTATGGATGCATTACAGAAATAAATTACATGCAGAATTGGATAACAGAAAACACTGCCAGATCAGATTTGACCAATTTAGAATGGGTTACTGATTTGACCAATTTCGAATTGGTATATGGGTTTGACCAATTAAAAAATTGGTTATGCATTTGACCAATTTCCAGTTGGTTATGGGAATTGACCAATTAATAATTGGTTACCCATTTAACCAATTTACAATTGGTTACGGGATTTGACCAATTAAAAATTGGTTATGGATTCGACCAATTTAAAATTGGTTATAGAGATGACCAATTTAAATTGGTTATGCATATGACCAATTTTAAATTGGTTGGGGATATGACCAATTTTTATTGGTTATTTTTGGAAATTCAACATTGACTGATCAAAAGAAATTGGTTAAATTTACCATTTTAAATTGGTTAAAAATTCAACCAATTATGTATTGGTCGAAATGACCAATATTTAATTGGTCATGTCAGACTAACCTATTCTTCAATTGGTTAAAATGACCAATTTAAATTGGTTGCAACCAATTTAAATTGGTCATTTTAACCAATTTGTTTTTACTG
>CACRXK020004126.1:0-33025 GCA_902702795.2 Paramuricea clavata
ATATATATATATATATATATATATATATATATATATATATATATATATATATATATATATATATATATATATATATATATATATATATATGTAAACGACAAGTTGAAATTCCCACTATTTACTTCAAAAACGCATTAATAATTCATGAAGCAATTATCCAATCTTGAGTAAGAAATTAGTCACGTGCATATATATATATATATGTAAACGACAAGTTGAAATTCCCACTATTTACTTCAAAAACGCATTAATAATTCATGAAGCAATTATCCAATCTTGAGTAAGAAATTAGTCACGTGCATAGTACATACGTCTTTATACCAGCTAAAGAACACTTTAACAAAAGACCATTGTTATGCAAACTATATAAAGATTTTTATATAAAGAATTTTATATAAAGATTTTTATATAAACATTTTTATATAAAGATTTGACTTATTATGCATACGTTTTTGAAGTCATTTAAAAAACTCGCGGGTCGTGTTTTTTTAGCCATTAGGTCTATAAAGCCACTCGCGCTGCGCGCACGTGGCTTTAAACCTAATAAAACACTCCTGCTCGTTTTTTAAATAGTATACTTACAACTTAAAACAACACGTAAATGTCCTACTAATAACAACGATACTATGACTAACACTAACTTCCAAATAACACTTCCTTCAACATCCGCCACACGACAATCCAAACATTCCAATGACGCCATCCCTAGCAGCGGAATTCACTCCTGATTCAAGATTAGAAGACAAACTTGAATTACTTCATATGAACTTTATATATATATATATATATATATATATATATATATATATATATATATATATATATATATATATATATATATATATATATATATATATATACATTTACTGAGCTATCGGTGTTTTAAATCGAATAAGCATATTTGACAATGTTAAATATTTGTATAAAATTGACTATCAAATATTATTTGGTTAAACTTGATAAAAGTTTTATTTTGGCCAAAAGAACGAATGAAAAACATAATTGTTGGATAAACATTTATTCATCAGAGAAAGTATGTCCTCTTGCACGTATACAATGTCTTAAATAAAACCATTAAATATCTTTTCTTAATCGAGGCATGTTCAAAAGGCGAATGCATAATTGAAGACCAACTTTATAACGACGAACTCCCAAAAGACGTCAAATATGTTTTCGAACGTTTTTACATGTTTCATGTTTATTTCACTTCCCAAGAAACACGAATGGCTAACCTACTAGGGCATTACCTGAAATTAAAGTTAAGTTGAAATGCTAAACTGATTGAAATTGTTAATTTTTGCCCAAAATGACAATTGTTTTCATATAAATTTGATCAGCCGTGTTTCCTGATTTTTTGCTCATTTTTAAAGCGTGCGCCAAATTCAAACATTTGAATCTCACGTAATATTAGGCCAACACGACATTTTTAGGGCTGTATATCAAAATTTACGTTAGCCTTTCCTCAATACAATAAAAGTTAGTTGAGTGTAACAGCTTTTATAGTTTTTACGTTGCATGAAATCAAACAGCGCAAGTTTTTTTTGGGACACCCGATATATATAACTATATATTGGCTGCTCGTCTCATTAGACATTACACATTAAACAATTATTCTAGTTTCTCGTGGATGTTTTTTTTTCAGATCCCACTCATTCCACTACTCCTGAAAATGGACATACTTCTGAGATCACAGGGAGGTCCACGATGAACTTTAGGCAGCGTTTACACTGTACCGTTTTCGTAGCGTTCTCGTATTGTTCTTAATCCTCAAGGGAACGCAAGACAATAGTCTAGTTCTCTCGAACAATACGAGAACGCTACGTAAACGGTACAGTGTAAACGCTGCCTTAGACTTCACTAATGCTTTAATTTCCCCAGGTGTAAAGAGCCGTGCGGAATTAGTACTCTCGCCACGGGCTTACGCCGGCTCGGGGATTAAATGTTATTATTGGCACAATAATGGAAGTTAACAGAGAATTAAGAGGCGCTAGCTAACGTCACTTGCTACGGTTATTTGAATATGTAGATTGTTCAATATATGAATATATTAAATAAAAACAACGTGGTTCTGGCTTCATTCGCATAGTGCTTTTTCCCGAAGTTAGTTTCAGTGTAATTCTCTGAAAATTTCAACATGAAATGCCCGAACAAGTTAACTAGCTACTCACTACATCAACGAGCATTCCTGTGGTTCAGTCAGTAAGTCAACAGTGTCTAATCCAGCTGTTATTTCCTCGGCAGTTCGGGGTTGTTGTCGCCTGCATCGCGTTCGCTAGTGTTGCCTGCCATGCATTCACACTATTTGGCTGTGGTGTCTTCCTCGTCAGCCTCGAGTCCCCCTTCCTTTCCTCAGAATGTTATGGCACCATCTACGAGTCCATTTACTCTACGTTTACCGGCTTCATCAGCTCAGCATGGTGGCCATCCGTCGGCATATGTCAATTCGCCGTATTTTTATTCGCTATGTGCATATCTTCGTCCGTCCCAGTGATCGATTCACATTAAGGTTTGCTATATTCACAGTCCGTTTGTGTTCGCAATGATTCGCTATTTGCATGTATTGTTCTTCGCAGGGATTCGCATTTACAGATAGATAAGTAGATGTTTTAATCATGCCAACATTGCAGCATATAGGCTAGGCGGAATTGCATTTATGTGTACATGCAAATGTTTAGATTAAGTTCGCATTGTTCAACAATTGCTTTGTTTATTAAGCTAATAATTCTTCTACTGTCCAAAAAAGATAGTTAGATTTTCTGAAATTCAAAAATTGGCTCGCTATATTCGCATGTTTTTGTTCTTCGCCGTTATCGCATTAATGTTATTTGCTTTACTTTGAATTGAGTTGCTCTTGCACTATTTTCAACACTGATTACAATGACTAAGATGTTGTACTATTTACAAGTTCTAAAAAATAAGGTAAAAAAATAAGACCTTTGACTTTGTATCAAGCATTAACCTGACAATTCTCTATACTTAGTCTTAGCTCTATATTGTTCTAGCATGCTTCGCGTCATGCAGGTCGTTTTTTAAAAGTTTCGTACAATTTTCACTTTTTGTACTTAATGTCCAGATCGTTCCAGAGTATAACTCCTCCATAATGGAAAGACTTTTGACCAGCAGAAGTTTTATACAGTGGTCTTTGCATTGAGTTTTGCTGTGCTGGCAGGCCCGCATCGTTTATGAATTTCAGAACGTTACGTGAATAACTCGCTCACGCCAGCCTGTAGCTAGTCCCGGGCTGTCGCGCTGACCGCTGCTTTGATATGTGTTATCAGTAAGTTTTATGCCCGCCCTGGGTGTGCTGTTCCGAGCGCTTCAAGTTGAGTTCTCGTAGCCTTGCCGAAATATGGTCGAATTTTCCAATATTTGTTATTATCTTGCACGGAACAATTGTCGTTTCTTCATTATGAGCAGACGAAGTGTTTACCCACGCCATTGAACAATCAAACATTTCTTTTTCATTACAATTGCTGAGACAATCAGATGACTGCGTTCTTCACAGTGATTCGCATTGATGTTATATTCGCATTCCGTCGGTGTTCGCCTTGAATCAATATCGCTATTCGCATGTTGTCGTTCTTCGCAGTTATTCGCATTTCCCCATGTTATACATCCATACATACTTACATACACGCATACATACACACATAGAACAAGTTATTTATGCACGCTGGCCTCAACAACTCAGAGCTGATTCCACGAGGGGCGTGATTTTAGAAGGACATCCTGCACAGATAAAAATTACTAGATTATTCAACATACAAAAACAAAGAAAGAAGAATTACTATTTACTGTATAGGCAACAGGACGAGCCAATTTTCAGTATTTGCCTGATAAATAGTTCTTTTTAAATTGAAAGAACAAAAAGATTCCGCTACTTTTACCTCATACGATAAATTATTCCATACTACCGCTTCGTTCAAAACACTCAAAGGTGACACACCTACCTATCTACAAAATCTTTTTTCAGTTCGTGGCTCAGAATATAATCTTAGGAACTTTGAAATGAAATTAAATCTACCCAAGCCACGAACTAATTATCTGAAGCGAAGCTTTCAGTATAGTGGAGCAGTGCTGTGGAATAGCCTTCCCGAAAATATAAGAATGCTCCAATCGTTTGCTCAGTTCCGGAAAGCTGTAAACAAGTATTATAATAGTTTAGATGAACTCCCACACGGCAATCTTGTAAACCAGTAGATCATATTCCTTTATTTATTTTTGCATGCTTAAACTTGTATATATTTATATACTGAAGATTCCACCGTGGATAAATAAATTTTTATTGTATTGTATTGTATTGTATTGTATTGAAGTCTTTTACCAAAATCAGTATTCGGTTTAAGAAGAGACAAATCGGTTTCTCTATTTCTAAGATCATAGGTATTATCCATTCACTATTCAATCGAAAGGATGTACTTAGATTTGGTACATCCATACATACTTCGCATGTCCTCGTTTTTCACAATGATTCGCATTACTATTATATTCCCAGTACGTGCAGTTTCACATTGATTCGTGATTCGCATATCCTTTTGTTCTTCGCAATGATTCGATTAATGTTATATTCGCATTAATTACGTCGTTGTCGCATTGCTTCGTTATTCGCATGTATTCGTCTTCGCAGTTATTCGCGTCTAATGTTATATTCGCATTACGTCGGTTTCGTATTGATTCGTTATTCGCAGTCCATCGTTTGATTCGCCGATTGAGTCGTTATTCGCATGCATTCTTCGCCTCCCGTCATTTTGATTCGTGAGTCGCATTCGCTATTCGCATTGATTTGTTATTTGCATTCGCTATTCGTATTTGTTTCGTTAGTTGAATGTGATTCGTTATTCGCATTCCGTCGTTATTCGCATTGATTCGTTATTCGCATTCGTTATTCGCATTGATTCGCATTCGTATTATATTCGCATTACGTCGGTTGCGCAATTCGTTATTCGCTTGTGTCTTCGTTCTTCGCAGTGAGTCGCATTAAATACTTACGAACCTTGTATAAATCCCGATAAATCTAACCTCGTTCATTTATAAACTTGTCTATATTGACTCCCCTGTGTCTAATATAAAGGAATCACTATCGCTAGCCGCATGTCGTCGTTCTTTGCCTTGATTCGTTTGATTTTTTTTGTTTTTTTTCGCCTGGCTTTCTTCGAGTGCTCATCTTCATGTTATATTCCCATTACGTCGGTTTCGCAGTAATCAGTTCGTTATTCGTATGTCTTCGACTTCGGAGTTATTCGCGTTTAATGTTATATTCGCATGCATTACGTCGGTTTCGTATTGAGTCGTTATTCGCAGTCCGTCGTTTGATTCGCCGTTATTCGCATTCGCATTTGTTTTCGCGTTGATTCGTTATTCCCATTCAGTATTCGCATTCAGTCGTTTGAGTCGTTATTCGCATGCATTCTTCGCATCTCGTCGTTTTGATTCGTGATTCGCATTCGCTATTCGCATTGATTTGTTATTCGCATGCGCATTCGTTACTCGTATTTGATTCGTTAGTCGTATTTGATTCGTTATTCGCATTCCGTCGTTATTCAGTCGCATTGATTCGTTATTCGCATTCGTTATTCGCATTGATTCGCATTCATATTATATTCGCATTACGTCGGTTGCGCAATTTGTTATTCGCTTGTGTCTTCGTTCTTCGCAGTGAGTCGCATTAAATACTTACGAACCGTGTATAAATCCCGATAAATCTAACCTAGATCATTTATAAACTTTTCCACTGACTCCCCTGTGTATAATATAACTGAATCACTATAGCTAGTCGCATGTCTTCGTTTCTTTGTTTATATACCACTAGTGTACAAGAAAATACGTAGAGACAAAGCAAAACTATTTACAAGAGTGCATGCTGAATACAGGAAACGTGACCCATACATTACAATTAGTAACAGAATCATAGATTAATATTTTCTTTGAAAGTCTGGATTGCTCGTGTTTTTTTTTGGTTTTTTTTAGGAATTCCGTTCTCGGGTTTGAGAGAGCTAAATCAGTCCAGATTTCTGTTAAGTTATAGTTCGCTTGCGTTAATTAAATTATTCATTGATTTGTTATTCGGTTGTCTTCGTTCTTCGCAATGATTCGCAGTGAGTCGCCTTATAGGTATGTCTACGTTGGTCGGTTTTCGCATTGGAATCGCTAGCTATTTGCATATCTGCGTTCTTCGCCGTCGTTCGAATTAATATTGTATTTGCCTTACGTCTATTTGTTACATTGAATCGCTAGTCGCTTGTCCGCGTTCTTTGCATTGATTCGCATTAAAGTTAGGTTCCTGTTCTTCCCAGTGATTCGCAGTAATGTTTAGAGTCGCATTCCCTCGTTTTTGACATCGGTATTCGCATATCTTCGTTAGTCTTCGCAGTGATTCGCATTAATGCTCTATTCTCTCTACGTCGGTTTCGCATTGATTCGTTATTCGCATGTCTTCCTTTCTCCCAGTGATTCGCATTGATGTGAGATTCGTATTCCGTTGTTTTTTCGTATTACATCGCCATTCGTATGTCTTCGTTTTTCGGCGGGACTCGCCTTACTGTTATTCTGATTAGCCTTACTTCGTTTTTCGCATTGATTCGTTATTCGCATTGATTCGTTATTCGCATGTCTTCGATTTTCGCCGGGATGTCGCTGCCGTTCGACGCTTTTGCGCATCTCGTCGTGGTTGATGTCACGAGCTTACCTGTCAAGTCCGTTGGAGGCTCGTTTTCACCGGCTAATTCAGATAGGGATGCTGACCTTGTCGAACGCTGTTGCTTCATTTATTTGGACCCCAACCTGTCAACGCACGAGTCCAGTTGCAGCTATTCAATATATTTGGCGGTACGCAGCATGACCCCCGCGGCCCTCTATTTGTGTGGGCAGATGGCAGTTCGTTTCCAGCCCTTCAAGTAAACAGCTACCTGTGCATTCTTCTCTCACGCAGGGGTATTCCCGGCAATTTTTATTCCTACAGCTTTTGCAGTGGTGCCGCAACGGTGGCCGCGGCAGCAGCCCTTCCAGTTCCTCTCATCCCCGCTCTTGGGAAAGCGATGCGTATATATCGCCATGATATTCGCATTTTACCCGATATTCTTTCTCGTGCGATGGCGGATTTATAAGGGATTGGAGGTTGTTATTGGGCAAGGTATCACCAATGGTTACCTTTCTCCAACCCTTATAACTGGTTGGAGGTAATTTTGGAGGAGGTACCATTGGTTGACTAAGGATTCTAGGAATCATTATCCTTGGTGATGTTTCCTGCTTAGTCAGGCGCATCTTAACTAGCTACCGATTCCATCTCTATCGGCGACAGCGGGCAAATATAATTTAATATGGTAATATCTAGCAACATTAATTGCTGGACGGAAAGCGATGTGACCTAACGGCCACATCAGATGATTAATATCGTATGTGATGTTAATTTATATAGATTTGTAAATGTTATTAATTTTATTGTATATACTATTTATCTTCCTGTAATATATTAACTTGCAATTTTTGCATTTGTTGTAACAATTTAATTTCTAATAGTTGTTAATTAAGTAGAACTGTACACCGCTATCGAGCTATTGGAAATAGCGCTATAGTATAGAAATGTATTATGTTGTTATTATTCATGATATCTGGTCTTGAGTCAAATACAAAAAAACAATTGAGAATAATAGAAAATGGATATTTTAGTATGTCTTTAAAATGAAATAAATGATAAATAAGAATTAAACGCAGATTGGTTTTGAACTAATTTTGCTATATGCTGGTGGCTATACTGCATGTCTAACAATAAAAGTGATGAAAGCATTTCGCAAACCTTTCAGTTGTTGGAGCTGCAGAATTCAAAGGATATTTCAAAATTAGAACATCCTTAGTTCCTTTGATCGTAAATTGGGCTGTGTTCTCAGAATACCATTGGACCAATTCGTTTATCTTAGCGAATTTTTGTCCAGCACAAAGTTCGTAATAGTCGCCAGTATTTTCGATTATCAGGTGAAAGATTTCTTCACCGTGTCTATAAGAAAATAACACAAATACTCGGTAAAATTTGGGATCTCTTCCGCCCAAAAAACAATTTAGTATGGACTAATTATTCAATGTTCCCAAATTTCAGGCGTTATTATTAGGGAGTTTAAGCTTCACGTTGGCGGGAACTTGCAAACGGCAAGACCGACAGTTCTTGGCATAATTTTCGTTCGATTTCTGCGTGTCATAAGGCACAGGAATAGTTAAACATTCTATATAGTTATAAAACAACAAGCCCATTATACTTTTTATTGCTTTATAGCGTTCTGTTAAATCATGCGACCTGTCGCAGGGACAAAAAACAGTCATCGCGACAAGATTTTTACATATATCACACGATGAAATCTGTCCCGGCCGGAACTCCCAGCGACCAGTATCTGCAACTTGTCGGCTCGTGTGACCGAACCTTAACAAGTTTTATTTGCATTGATATACATCTCCAAATTCATTATTCGTGTTGTTAAATTCAAAGATCAAGAGCCGTCAAAGCAGTTAAGGATGTCAACATAATTAGTCAAAATTAATTATAAATTGCAACAGTTCAAGCCTTCCACTTTTTGGAAAAAGTAATTCGAGTCAGTAATTTAGTGCAGTCCGCATGCAGAGAACACTCTCACGCCGAGAAGCGTTGGGAACGAGGATCTTTTTGGTTCTGTCACAATATACAGTGTAAGCTGGCATAAACAATACATCCAATTATAACTAACAAAACTTTAAAATACTTCCCTGTTATTTTTATATATTTAACCGATTTAATGTCAGAGTTGTGCTTGTAGAGCGACAGAGATCAACTCACCTTACGGAGAACGTAAACTCGCCAGGACGACTCACACTATGCCGCAGCAGAAAGCTTCCATCAAAACCTCTGTCTAAAAGCAAGGCTTCGGCGTCATGGCCGGTTATTCCAGAATGAAACCAACTAGATCAACAATAAATGCCAATTTATTGGACATTAGTACATACAGGAAGTCGTAATTTTGATACAAAATACAAAGAATAATACCAACCTCATAAAGAACGTATAGTAGGAACTATATCGAAGAATTATGACGTTTTTTCATGACTAGACAGAGAAGTACATACACATATACATTGTCACGACACTTTCAAAGCATTATACATAATAATCAGTTCCAGCTAGCGGTCTTTTGACAATGTAATACCCTGCTGCTTAATTGGGTTGATCTATTTGGAGTGGGTAGAGCGAAGCAGGTAACGGTAAAAGGTGCACGTACAAGAAGCGGGTAATTAAAAAAGTTGCGGGTAATTTTTCCGCAAGCGATTCGCCGTTGGAATATATAAAATAATGATACAACAAACCTGAATTAATAAACAATAATTTAAAGAGCCCGCAGACAGTCAAACATTGCACTTAACTTGTCCAATCAGACAACTTGGTTTCTTAGCCCTTTCCATTATGCTTCGAAATAATTCTTCAATCAAGAATACTACTATCTCTCGCCAAGGTTTCAAAATAGATTTCGGTGGCCAACATTCATCTATATTATATTATATTATATTATATTATATTATATCATATATCATATTATATCATATCATATCATATCATATATCACATATCATATCATATATATCATATCATATCATATCATATCATATCATATCATATCATATCATATCATATTATATTATATTATATTATATTATATTATATTATATTATAACGTTAAGAATTCAAGCGCTTTCATTGGTCGAGAGCCATGATCTGTTAGAGGACAGACGCACGGAATTACGTCACACACAACTTTATCCAATAGCATTCCCTTTTGACTTCCAATTTTGACTTTTTCAAATTTCCAAATGTTTGAGTGGACTGAAAAGTAAGCTATTTACTTGTATAATTCGGAGGTTTTCTTTTTATTATATAAAAGAAAAAGATAAGATTTTACCGTTGTCTATTCAGTTATAGATACACAGTATCAACATCGCAAGCAAGGGCCTCCACACCCGTGGCGGGACGACACAGTATGACATCATAATGTGAGCCTCGGCGGCTCATGAGCCACTTTTTTGTCCTTCCCACATTATAACGTCACACTGTGTATCTATTACTGAACAGACAAGGGCAAGATCTGATCTATTTGTTAAATAACAGAAATAAAAAATCTTGAATATTTTTCACTCAACGAGGATAAGCATGCACGAGAGTTGCAGTCTTACCACCTTCGTTCACTGTTCTTAATATGATGTTTGTGATGTTACTCTGAGAGTGTATACACACCGGGAGAGCTTGAAAAATATGTCCGGTCACGGTGGGAATCGAACCTACGACCTCTGGAATACTAGCCGAATGCTCTGCCAACTGAGCTACGCGGTCAGGACGGCAGAACATTGGGCTAGCTAGTATTCCAAAGTATTCCAAAGTTGGAAGAGCATTGGGCTAGTATTCCAAAGGTCATAGGTTCGATTTCCACCGTGGCCGGGCATATTTTTCAAGCTCGCCCGGTGTGCATACACACTCAGAGTAACATCACAAACATCATATTCACCTGAGTACACAACACCAGCGCAGAAAAAAATCATATTAATAGATTACATTGGTATCAAAGGAACTAGATTCTGTTCCGAAATATCACTTACTCGAACCGCCCTGACCGCGTAGCTCAGTTGGCAGAGCGTTGGGCTAGTATTCCAGAGGTCGTAGGTTTGATACCCACCGTGGCCGGGCATATTTTCCAAGCTCGCCCGGTGTGGATACACATTCAGAGTAACATCACAAACATCATATTCACCTGAGTCCACAACACCAGCACAGAAAAAAATGTTCTTAATATTTCCCCAACGCTATCGACGTATCGTGTGTTTATAATTAACATGTTATACGTGCTGGAACACATCAAAACCTTAATCTCCAAGCCAACGGAGCGTAAGCCCGGGGCGAGGGTACTAATTCCGCCCGGCTATTTACGCCCTGGAAAACGAAAGCATTAGCGAAGTCAGAAGTTCATCAATGATCGCGGGCGTGGGTAGTCATCCTCACTGATCTCAAAAATATGACTGACTGTCAAATTTAAAATTTGTACTAGAAATACATGCATGCAATAACCCCTCGCCTGTTTTCCAAAGATGTATACTCAGTGCCGTTGCGAGCACTTCGTCTCAGGGTGTGTGTGAGGTTAGATAGAAGGGGGGGGGGGGTTACCAAAATGTTTCCAGATGCACAAAAAATTTTCAGGACATATAATAATTTTTCCGAAAATACAGTTATTTTGCAAATTCACTTTCTCATGTCCTGAGAATTACCTGAATTCCCCTGAAAATCTTCCGCAAATCTACTTAAATTTACCTAAAAGTGCACTGGAAATCTACCTGGAAATGGCTCAAATTCCTCATGAGCAATTATCAGGGGTGTTGCCCCCCCCCACAGTGAGTTTCAAGTAAACAATCTCTGAATTATTGTTCATGTATTTCACCTCCCAAAATATTGTGCATCATACTCTAAAGCATTTTGCTGTTGTCATGCTCTAGCGGGGTTCAAATTTATGAATTTTTATTATAATGTATAGTGTTTTATAGAGATTTCGAGCACTGATAAAAACGATAATCTCACAGTCACATGTGAAATTATTCATGATAATCTCACATGTGAAAATTATCGCTTTTCAATTATCGCTTTTCTGTAAAAATTATCGCTTTTCAAAGACTGTCCTTTATATAATAAACAGAAAAATACATGGGTGGTTGGAAATACCAGATTTATTTTTCGTGTTGAACATGACATCTCACTCGTTCGCTGCCTTCACTTGTGAGATATCATGTTCAACACTCGAAATAAAGCTGGTATTTCCGCGCACCCATGTACTATTCTCAGATATTGAAACTACAACTTGACTGGTTTAAATTATTATCAAGTTAGCAGTGATTGTAAAAGTTGCAGATAGAAGTGTTTTGTTTTATATTATTATCAAGTTATCAGTGATCGCAAAACCTCCAAATCCTTAATTTCAAAAGCCCCGCCGTGGGCTAATGCACTTATGATCGGCTTCCCCGGGGGTCGACCCCCGAACCACCCAGGGACTTTTGTTAAGAGGATGGAACAAAACATTAACAAAGCCCCTGGGTACAGTTGAAAGAGTTTATTTGCGCATGCGCTGAATTATAAATAATTAGGGTAAGATGAAGTTTATACTATTCGAACTCAATGATTCTTAGATACGAGTAATGTCCATGCAATACAGTCATCGATATCTGATGTTTGATGGTGAAGATGGTGTATGATGGTCGAAGTGTCTCAGATGGTGTATGATGGTGTAAGCTGGTTGTACAGGGAAGGGTTGTCAGATGGTGTATGATGGTGTATGATGGTCATGCAAAGTGTGTCAGATGGTTGTCAGATGGTGTATGATGAAGTAGGGTGATTATACAGGGAAGGGTTGTCAGATGAAGATTGTGTATGATGGTCGAAGTGTGTCAGATGGTTGTCAGATAGTTGTCAGATGGTGTGTGATGGTCGAAGGTCATTCGGTGTAGGATGCTTATACTACGTTGCTATATTTTATTATTACTTACATATACTGTGGCCAACTATGTATATAAAAATATAATATTATATCTCACATTACGGTTCTCATGTGGGAAACGTAATTCAAACTATTTGACAGAATATATTTAAACACATTTGACAGACATGTTCGAGGTAATAAATAACAATATAATATATATGAAAATATTATATCTCACATTACGGTTCTCATGTGGGAAACGTAATTCAAAGTATTTAGATACATATATTTAAATGCATTTGACAGACATGTTCGAGGTAATAAATAAAAATATAATATAAATATACTTCACCACCTGACAACCGATGGTTATATCTATATTGGACATATATGTTAGATACTGCTGACCATATGTGAAACAAAATCCCGCGGGTTTATCTCGGGGGTTAACAGTGCCTGTTACCAAACCCAAACAATTCCCGTTCCCCGAGGGACACTATTTTTTACAAAAGACAACGAATCCCCTCCTGTTCCTGGGGGTTCCCCCTGGGGTGTCCCAGGGGTCGACCCCGGGCAAGCCGATGATAAGTGCATAAGGTTCGAGTGGAAATGCCCAACTCCCGGGATGTGCTTTACATGAAAATGGCTGGGCGAGGGGGATGGGCACACTTGGATTTGGCTGATGCATTAAAAGTCATGGAAAAAGAAAAAAAAAATCATATTGCTACTATAAAATGGCTTATTTTGCTTATTCCTGTGCTTATTCCAGACTGCTTGTCAAATATTTACTTGAAAGAAGTAGAGACTTACTCTGACCACTGGATGAAGAAGACATTAAATAAGTACTGGTCAATAAACAGAAATGTATTTTATTTCATACTATTAAAATTTTATTTTTATGCTATAAAAATAAAATATAAACATGCAGCCTCTGACATGCAGCATAGAATATGCAAATTCGAGGCAAAATTATTGTTGAATAGGTTTATTTATAGGATTTTATAACAAATAGAAACTATAAAAGTTTATACCTTGTCTTCACATCGCTTTATTCTGTTAGCCAATGCTTTCAAATTTACATATTTTAGAATCAGTTCCTTTCCTGGTAACTGCATTTCTAAATGAAATCATCGTGAGTAGTGAGTGCTGAGCAGGCCGTTTTACTATAAACAAATTTTGGGAATTGATAACAACTTTCATGAAAAATATATCGTTGCACATTCGGTCACAGTCGGAAAAATGTTCATAGTATGTTGTACCGTCGCTTGAAACTAACGATGAACAGTCACTCATAAAAACATTCGCGTGATTAGAACCTCCAATGTTTGTCAAGAACAACAACACTTAATTGTTGTTTCCCATGTGTACAATAATAAGTAAAAAAAACTTTGTGTGGTCTGAATGTTACCTCGTGCCATACAGGCTACTTTTTGCCAGTTAGGATTACCAATGCATGCACAATAGTTGCTCCAAAACTTTATTTATTATAGTTATACAAACTTTGATTGGTTATATATCAATATATTGGTAATATATTGATTATATATCACACTTAATATTTCTATCTTGATCTGACTTCGTCGTTGATGTTACCTCTTCAAGAGCATAAACTTAACTCTCTAACATGTGTTCTCAACACAGTCTATATCATGCACTATTATTTATTAACTGTAGTAAACGTCCTTCCTGTCCAACGTTTACTCTGGCTATTACGTCAATGGATTTGGCTCATAAACTAAACTAAACTTAATTAAATCAATACATTGACACATTCTAACACATTCCCCCTCCAGAATTAGTGTCGTCCCATGACACTCGTTGTTATTCTTTGGGAATGTAAGGTACCGCGTGGTACGTTGTTGAGGAGTTCTCTCCATAAAACTATCACTCTAAATTACTTACAAAACATATATTGGTAAGTACCATACAACAGGATCCTATTATTACGATTATCCAGTTTAACCTTTTGCTGCAGCTTCTGTTAACTGGCATAAACTCTTAACTTTATATACGTGATAGCTTTCAAAGATACGCTAAATATAGTTTTAATATTGAAGTTATGGAGCGTTTGTTTCTTCATTGTAACGGTAGAAAATAATTAAAAATGTTATACTGTATAACTGTTCAGTATATTGGGTACGGCATCACTTGCATTGGGCGTCCATGAAACGGAGGGACTTGGTTAGGGATAGTATATATTAGGTTGAATAGATGAGTTCCGGGGAAAGGTGGGGGGTAAGGAAAATGATTTTGGGATGCAAGGCAGGGAAATGGAGGGTTTAGGAACCAGTTGGATTGGTTGGGTTGCTGAAGGGGTTGCCATACATTGGGTGAAACTGTAGCTGAAATGGGGAATATTCTAAACGGGTCTGTCTCACCAGGGTTGTAGCAGGTTAGCCAATCAGGTGGGTGCCGTACTCGCTGTGGTCTCGGATTTTCAACTACAGGTATGGTGGGGGTTAGGTTATCCTGATCACCGCTGAGGTCTAATATTTCTTCGGTCTCGGTAGGGGGTTGCAATTCAAGGGTCTCTAAATTGTCGTCCACAGCCAGGTTGTCACTTTGATCAGGAACTGCCTCGTCTGTTTGTAGCGGGTTTCGGAATTGGGCAGAAAGCGTTTCTCGACGTAGGGAGACCATTACCACGTCAGAGAATTCTTCGTCGCTGGAGGTTTCCTCATCCTGCGCTGTAAAGTTTCTGGATGGTTGTCTGTTTTGGTGTCGTAGGGTTGCTGGGGGTGGTTTTGGTGTAGGTGGTTGTGGGTTTTCCGCGGGTAAATGATCACAAGGGAGAAGTAAATTTCGGTGTAGAACCCTATTCTTTCCCTTACCGTTCTCACGCTTCGTTTCGTACACTGGGCTCTCCGGGCCCTTCCGATTTACCACTACGTAGATGTCATTCCCCCAAAATGACCTCAGCTTGCCAGGACCACCACGTTCGGTAAGATTACGCACCAACACACGATCTCCTGGTTCTAGTACAGAACTGCGAACCCATCGATCATATGAGCGTTTCGCTTTGATACCTTTCTCCTTTATCTTGTCCTGAGCCATGCCATTGCAGCTCTCCAATGTTTTACATACTGGGGGTATTCCTGTTTTGTTTATGGTGTTTGGGTTTGGAAAATGAGGTCAATAGGTAAGCGGGGTGTCGCCCAAAGAGTAAATAAAAGGGGGAGAATCCAGTAGTGTCATTGTGAGTACAGTTGTATGCATGCACCACTTTGCTAACGTGATCTTTCCAACGTGATTTCTCGTTCTCGGGAAGGGTTCGAAGCATATCTAGGAGTGTTCTGTTAAACCGTTCTACCTGTCCGTTTCCTTGAGGGTGATAAGGTGTGGTACGACAATGACCAATGCCGCAAAATTCTTCCAGGGTTTTGAGCAGTTTGTTCTCGAATTCTCCACCTTGATCATGATGGATTTTGGCTGGAAATCCAAACCGAAGGATGTAGTCGTTGTACAACTTTTCAGTCACAGTCTTTGCCGCTTTGTTTCCGGTCGGGTAGGCTTGTGTATACCTGGTGAAGTGATCAATAATCACAAGGATATACTCGTACCCTCCACTGGACTTTTCAAGGTGGATGAAATCGATAGAAACCAACTCGAAGGGGGCGGTAGTGATAGGCTCAGATTCCAGCCGTTGTGTTCTCGCCACTCGCCCACTTAACGGCTGGGTCAATGGTTAATATTTCTTGTCTGTGACGTCAAGGTTAATATTTAAATTTATGCATATGTTTTGGATAATTATGTATTTCTGTGCAATGTAAAATGGCGGCTATCAGGAGCGAACAATTTTGTTTCGAAAAGGAAATAGCAAATTTTAACAACTTTGTGCATTCATCGATAACTTTTTTGTAAAGGAAAACAAAATGGAAACTTTTAAGTTCATTTGACAAAATGTTATTAAGTTCTAGTATAAAGTTTGTTCGTTCACTGCAACCAGGTATATCAATCATGTTTCGCTCGCTACTCTGGTTTAAATAAATGATTACAAAGCCCAGTCGAATTGTAATCAAGACCCAACGTTTCGACACTCCAGTCTAGTGTCTTCATCAGGGGTGATCTAAAACTGCGATCGTGTCTTCCCAAATACCCAAGGGATGACGTCACCTGCCAAGAAGATGCATATATTCTTCTGGCAAATAGGCGCCGTCATCCCTATTCAAAGCATGATGACTCATATTTATATGCCACGCTTCTAGGCAAAGTCTTTGACCATAGCGATTGTTTGTGGTAATTACTTTAGAGTTTTCCCACGCAATCTCGTGTTTGGTGTAACATACATGTTCGGCTAAAGCTGATTTTCCCTTGTCTAAAGTTGAAACAGCCTTTTGATGTTCTTTTAGCCGTGTACCAAACTGGCGTTTAGACTGACCCAAATACTCTTTATCGCAGTCACCGCATGGTATAGCATATATAGCATGAGTCTTCTGATTTTTTTCAACAGGATCTTTTGGCTTTGCGAAAATATGGCCTAAGGTCAAATAGGGTTTTAAGGCAACCTTAATATTACAATTACTTAAGATTCTCTTGATTGGTTCGGTGACACCTTGAATGTATGGAACTATTGCAAAACCCTTAACAGAGGTATCACCCACGGAGTTATTTTGGTTCTTACAAACAGGTGGTCTCAGGCAATCATTAAGAAAACGCTTTGGGTAATTGTTTTCCCCTAAAACATTTAGAACATATTCACGTTCATTAGCTTGAGAATCACTGTTTGACGGCAACGATTCAGCTCTTTGAAGCAAAGTTTTTGCTACGGATCTTTTATGGCTTACTGGAAGAAAGGAACTGCAATGTACACGAGTCAATGAATATATTATGTATCTAAATAGTAAAACAATAAACCCTACCAACAAAAGCAGGTGAATCTGAATAATTAACGTCTTATTTCAAACAAATAGTTTTTCAATGATTATTTTTTGAAGAGGAACATAAATTGAATGTTAATACTTGAGTTGTTTATAGACTATAGTTATACGTATTAATGCAATTTTACGCCTTGTGATTAATATCTAAAAATTTTCCGTATGATCGATTTTGTTCGAGGGATAGAGATTAAGGAACTAAGTCTTTTATAGACCAAACAATAGTCTGTCAAGATATGTTCACTACGATGGTCTGGAAGCCTGCAAACTTCAAATACAAAATAGAAGACCTAGTGTTTGATGTTGAACTGTACCTTACTGTGCACCTTCATAGATTTGGTTAAACAGTCTTTTGATGTAGCAAGAATATTTGAAATTTAAAATGTTCTTGTCTTTATTTCGGTGTTGTATACGTTGTCTGTACAATTGGAGGCCGGGTGTGCTCATCGATCCATATATGGTTCAGTGTACGACTGTTGACCAAGTCCGTAATCATTGTAGCTACACACAGCAGTGAGGGGTATTATTGTGGTAATGGTGACAGGATATTGCATTTCCAAATTGAAAAAAAATATTTGATGAAATACCCCCCCCCACCTTACACCCCCTTTGCCAAAGTAAAGGGGGGCGGGGTGCATCCCCATGGCAGTAAATACATCCAGGGATGGATCCAGCATGATCTGGTAGGGGGTGCTCTGCCAGCTCTGGTGCCGAGTTGTGTCGGTCATGTGTGCCACCCGCCTATCAACTTGCTTCACTACTGCAAAGTCCTGCTTGACTACTAGCTGTATTTAAATTGTCCTTGTTGTTCACATTTCACTTATCATCATGTTATTACTCAAATTACTGTATGTCATTTTGTTTCTAATAATTTTTTGTTTTATCATGAAAAATAGCACCCGCTGCACCCCCTGGCCAGGGCTAGGGAGGGGGAGTTGCACCCCCCCCCAGTAAATCCATCCCTGAATACATCTCTGCAGGAATGCAAGAAGAATTTGGCTTCTTTTCCCCCATGAAAACTTAATCCCCCATGCCAGGATAATTTTGGTGTTTAACATTTTGGTATTTTCTAACTAAAGTGTTACTGCAACAAATTTTCTGAACCCTTGTTTATTAGCTTAAATAAATATTCAATCTTTCAGAACTAGCAATTTATCATGCTTTGTCATTCACAGTCTGGCTTTCATATGAACAGCCGTTAAAAACACACATTGACATGACAACTATCCTTTTCTTAATACCATACTGACAAGGTTTCCAAAACTCAGCCTGAGGGCTGAAAGCAAACATATTTGAGCTTGTTGAACAGACTAAATGCATAATTCACTGTCTGAATTTATAAAACATTGCATACTTTTATTCCATAAATCCTCTACTTAGGCTATCCAACAAGTCCCATTCTTTGCCCCTTCACAACAAAGAAACACATGATACCAATTGGATTTATTCATTGCCCTTCAAATAACTATGTGCCCACATTTATTCAATTAGTATTCATGGTAAATTATATTGTCAATATATAAAATAATATTGAATTTATTGTGCTTGACTGTAATTAGCAATTAGCATATATGAGCACACTAATATATCAGTTTCAGTTCACAAATTACCTGCCCAGTCTAAAAAATATTGTCAAATGGCACAAACTAGCTTGTGGGAGATCTAACCAAGCCCATTATTACCTAGCCATGGGCTCCATGAAAGGGCCTGTTTATAAAATCCCGGCTAGGCAGGATGAGGCAGTTTCCAAGATCCTGACTATCATATTAACTCGTATTCAAAAATGCATGTATATATTTGATGAACTCACTCACAAACATGTACAAACATGACATCCTAGCTGCCTGGCAAGGTTTCCCACTTTCCCACCAGACAGGATCATATAAACATGTCTTAATATTAATTAAAATAAGCCTTTTAAATACTGCAATATCCTACATACTAATATACTATATTTCACAAGACTTTGCAAAATAACATTTTCTACTTTCCTGGCAATATGCCAGACCAGCCCAATAATAAACACATCCAGGTTTTACTGTAAATATAATTATAAATGTCCAACTGAATCAGCAGAAACAGGGAGGGTTTCACCTAGCTAACTAAGCTAAAAAAAAGAAAGGTTATTAATTTTGCTAAGCCACACGCAAAATATTCTTTGCCCTTTCATGATCAAGAATCCTCAATGAGATATATTATTTATAAACACAATATAAAAATATGCAACGGTTCGAAAACATTCCAGCGACTATTATTCGTAGAGAGACTTCGGTTCGTGTCGTAAAAATCGTCGGAATTACTCTTCCCCAAAAAATGTCGCTTTAACCCATGTAGTTCACTTATAAATATCGTTGAACAGATCTTTTTAAGTGCACATATTTGCACAACGCCGTCCTCGAACGCTTCAGCAATGCGCTTTTAGCCATATTTAATTTATTACCTTTGTGTTAAATTTATGCATTACTAATACCAATTTGTGCCCCCCAAACTTTGGGGGCTGTAATGTGATTGGTCAATCAGAACAATGCCGAAGCTCATTGACCCAGCTGTTAAGTGGGTGAGTGGCGAGAACACAACGGCTGGAATCTGAGCCTAGTTGTAATGGTGCTCTTGTCTTTATCAATAAACAGCTTGGTTTACTGAGTGGACCAGTGTTCGCTCTACATGATAATTTCACAGATTGTCCTGGCGGTATCATGACGTCTTTCTTACGGGTTTTAACAGGACACAATTCATTATGGTTAACAATGTTTATCAGTTCAACCAGGGCGGAAGCATGAGCGACTTGCATACCAACAAAGTTAGATGAAATAACACCACAATTCAATTTATTTGTCTTTATTAAATGTTCAATTACGTTAAAGCCGACCAAAGGCAGTTCTAAGTTCTCATTCGTTACTAGGAATGGGACAGGAATTGCGTATTCAGATTCCCCAACTTGAAAATTTAACTCCACCCATCCTGTATAAGGGATAGTGTTACCATTGGCTGCCGTCAGTGTAAGGTCACAATTTAACTAGTTCACTCACGTCTTTAAGGCCGGATTCCACGAGGCGGAATTTTTCGACCGAAACGAAATTTCTCTTTGTCTTTTTACAATTAGTTCTGCTCGAGAGCTCTGAAACAAAGAGAAATTTCGATTCGCTCGAAAAATTTCGCCTAGTGGAAAACCGCCTTTAATAGTACAGTTTGGAAAATTCTCTTTTAAAAACTTGGCTGAAACAATAGATACTTGGGCTCCTGTGTCCCATAAAACTTCTACTGTTTTCCCATTAATTTTTCCCGTAACGGTACATCTTTGACCTACGAGACTAATCAACTTTTCATTTTCCTTTGGAGTGAGGTGGCTCATGAAAACCTCAGAGTGGTTATCTTGTAACACTTGAGTCGTACGCTTAACTTCCCTTTTAATGGCATTACACAATGTTTTATGATAAGGCCAATTAGCTTTCTGACATGTCTGGTTACAATAGCTTACCAATTTACAACATTTGCATCGCCAAAAGTTTTTATTCAAGTTCTTTAAACAATAATTACACTGACGGGATGTTGACTTTCCGGCTAGACCCTGTCCCGACGGCGGGGTTGCCGGTACTCGTTTCCCTGAGCCTTTAAATGTTTCGCGCACTCTGACGCAATATGGCCAAACTCGCCAGAGGCAAAACAATGTTGACACGTGCGGCCAATCAGTTTCCGTTCTTTACACGCTAGACACCCTCTACCACGGTATCGTGTTTCCCTGGGGAATTTCCGACCGCCTGACGATACTTCCCGATTAGAATTAGCGTTGTTGCCTTGTTTTTTCAAACTCTCAAGGTCAGATTTGATCTCTCGAATCTCGGCCAAAATTTTATCATTATCTCCACCATTTTTACGCATTTTAATTTTCGCACCGTCCACTTCGCACCATTAACCTTGGCAGAACGCCTTTCACATGCAAGTTTACTCTGCCTCTCAGCTTGGTGAGATGCCAATTCGTTGACATTTTTCATTAATTCCTCGTCAGATAGACTAGGTAACCGCAAAATGGGACGTAAATTTGCCGCCAAAATATCGTCTCGTAACCCTGTCTCGAAAGACTTCATGAATGTTTTCTGAATAAGTGGTTCATCATATTGAACTTCACAATCAGACTCTTTACTTGCAAAGCCTACTTTATTTCTCAACTCAAGGGAACGTAGGAGAAACTGTTGAGGTGTTTCTTTTGGGTCCTGGAATATTGTCGCAAGGGTTTGATAGAGTTCTGACGCGGATTTTTCACGGTAGTGAACGCGTAAAATTTTTCGCAACTTTGGTAGGGACAAATCTTTCAGAGTTTCGACATAGCTTCTTAAACTGCTATGCAATGAAATCGCGCGAATAACAGCATCTACAATCTCATTTTCGTTATACCCACGTTTTAGGCCTGAATCAATTTGATGAGTCAGCGAAACGAAAGTCAGTTTGTCTGCCTGACCGGGTTCTCCAATTTGCCCAGAAATTTTGAACTCGCGACGCAGAAATGAAGCATTCACAGAGTCATCGGGTTTCATGCATCCTTTTGTTGTATTTTTAATACCAGTTGTGACATTTGTGGTTTCCGCGTTTTTTGAACTGGTCTGAACTTCGGCCAATTTTGTCAACAAATCACTCGTTTCAGATTGTTGTTTTTCCTTTAAAGTTTCAATTTCAGTTTACAACATTTGAATTCTGTTAACCAGCATTTGAACTTTCGTTTAGCCTAGTAACTTATTTCAATAAATCAAAATCACTCTGCGTTTCAACATGTAAACAGCCCCTAATGAAAACGCCTGTTCAGGAGGAAGGAAAGTGCAATTTGAATATGATCAAACATTTTGTACAAAGTCGAAGGTAATGCTGGTAAATATTTTAATTCTACTTTCTTGGCATGGGCGGTTTTATATGAATACCTTCAATGCTTATAACTTCTTGCCTTTGTATGTATATTTATCATGCTGTCAGTGGTGAAGTTAGCCATAGCACTGAACAAGTCATGCAATACAAGTTTATAATGATTTGCAGGGGCGTAGGAACTGGGGGGGGGGGGGTAAGCCCCCCAAGTTTTGCCAAGTGCCCTTTTTCCGGGAGCAAAGTGCCCTTTTTTGCGTGAAAAATGTCATCAAGATTGCATTTTTTGCCCAAAGAGCACTTTGAAAACTTGAAGCTATGTTATTTCCGGAAAATGTTTTTCATTTCCGGGAAAATATCATATATCCGGAAAATTTTTTTGTATATCCGGAAAAAGTTTTATATTTAGGAAAAAATGTGTATATCCGGAAAATTTTTTTGTATGTCCGGAAAATTTTTTTGAAATGAACTCCACCCCCCGACGCCAACATTTCCGGGAAAAAAATTTAGATGCCTTTATTATTCGAAAAGTGCCCCTCAAAGCCTGACCCCCACCAACTATTAGAAGCTTTCTACGCCCCTGATGATTTGCATTGTTCAAATAGACTCAGGTTTATTAGCATGACACGACCTGCAGAAGGAACTGGAAACGTCTCGTGTGGAAAACGATGATTTTGATCCAGAAGAAGCGTTAGAAGCAGCTGTTGATATGAGAAAGTTTCTTATAAAAAGGCCTTTAAAGGGTCACAAATTTGATGAGGAGAATGATGATGATGATGAAGAGAATGATGATTAGACTCGATTAATAGGATTGAACGAAAATGTATAACGCGTTCCAAACTATTTTCAATAATTCCAAACTATTTTTTTTTTCTGCAAAAATTTAAAAAAATAACAAAAAGTGCGAAGATTTCATTTTAGCAAATCGAAATACTATTTTTTGGCAGAGACTCTGCAAAAAAACAACATTTTTGTCTAAACGAGACACCATTCTGAAATCATTAATGCTAAAGTGAAAATTTGCAGTATTCATATGCTTACATGACTTAAACTGGATTCAGATTATCACTCATATATATAAATAGACCAACCATTGTCAGATATAAATATAAATTCGGTGTCTGAATTTCAGACACCGAAAACGGTATGAGTTTGTCAAAATCATATATAAATACCAACCATGCAGACTGAGATAAATTTGGGTGTCTGAATTTCAGACACCGAAAACGGTTTGAGTTTGTCAAAATCATATATAGATACCAACCATGCAGACTGAGTTAAATTTGGATGTCTGAATTTCAGACACCGAAAACGGTTTGAGTTTGTCAAAATCATATATAAATACCAACCATGCAACTGAGATAAATTTGGGTGTCTGAATTTCAGACACCGAAAATGGTTTGAGTCCGTCAAAATGATATATAAATACCAACCATGCAGACTGAGATAAATTTAGGTGTCTGAATTTCAGACACCGAAAACGGTTTGAGTTTGTCAAAATCATATATATAAATACCAATCAACCAGACTGAGATAAATTCGTTGTCTGAATTTCAGACCGAAAACGGTTTGAGTTTGTCAAAATCATATATAAATACCAACCATGCAGACTGAGATAAATTCGGTGTCTGAATTTCAGACACCGAAAACGGTTTGAGTTTGGTCAAAATCGTATATAAATACCAACCATACAGACTCACTGAGACAAATTCGGTGTCTGAATTTCAGACACCGAAAACGGTTTGAGTTTGCCAAAACAATCATATATAATACCACCTAGAGATAGGTACAGTGTAGCTGAATTTCAGACACCGAAGTCGGTTTGAGCTTGTCAAAATATATTTTGAGATATATTTTAGGTAGGCTACTAGCTGAATTTCAGACAGCGAAACCAACCAGATAAATTAGCTATAGCAGAATTGCACACAGCGAAATCGGTTCGAGTTTGTCAAAATTTTAATATAATATTAACCAAACACTATATTCTGTATAATATTCAGACATGCAATATAAGTGTCGTGTCTGGCCTTTCCTGCTTTGCCATCTTTAAGATCGCTTATCTTGCAAAGGAAAATAGAAAACATTTTGTGAAATAGCTATAAGCGGCAAGGTTGTCGTTTGTTCATATATCTTCACAGCATGAGTGTAGTTGAATATTCACACTAAATATTTCTGACTAGCCATGCATGTACAGTGGCTATAACAATAATGAACTAGAAAAAATATGAATAAGGTGTCGACGCGTTGAAAATAAACTTAACCCAGAGATAATTTACTATAGTTAAATGAAGTGTAATGCATTTGAAGGTCTTGAAGAGCCTATATATATACACACTCCACAACGTAGTACGTACGAATGAAAATTGATATAAATTTAAATCAGTACAATTCAAGTTTTAAGAGACAACGCTCCTGTATGATTCAGTCAGAGTTTTGTTGGTAGTCAAGATCTATTAAAGAAATAATGGAGCTAATAATAAGCTGGTATACATTGTAAATAAGTAAATAAGTGCGGTACACTGGTAATAATTAATATCAGTGCAAACCGCAAATGATCTGCAGTTGTCAGTTACGTAATGGTTTAGCGAATTGCGCGCATTAATATATTCGCAACATATGCATGAATATAAAATTACAATTTCATAATTCTCACAATACACAATTTATGATAAATAGAACTATGATTTACCTGGTGGCACGCTTCATCTTACTGGCGAATCTCAATTCATATCCCATAGCTCTCTGTCTGATTTAGTCTTTCTCTTGTATCGACAACATAAATTTGCAAAATACAGTAGTATAACGACCAGTCTGGCCATACTTTGAAATTTGAACTCACCGCGTTGAAACAACTCAGAGGAGGTTGTCGTCAAACATATGTTCTGTTGTCAATGGTTACTTCCTGATTGGTTGAGCTTGATTCATAATCTTAATTTGAATTCTGAGTTTCCATGCGTGTGTGTCCATATTCCAAAGTCTAGTCCGGCAGAATATAAACAGAACTGGTAATGGAAATCGATTCAACCATTATATCGATGGCACACAACGGTCATAACGATATAGTGAAGAACTTACGGTTAATAAATGAATGCAGTGTGGCTCATAGTCAGTCTGAATTCGCTTTCACAAAGATTTATGCATGAAAAATTTGAAAATGGATACAAATTTGGACTTGGTAGGCACTAGACTGCGTTTATAATGTCAATGCAGGTAACTTATTTTACTATTTATCAATATTCTAAGGGCATTAAAAATTATATATAGGCAATATATTGAACAACGCGTCGACACTTCACTCGCGTAAAAGCTGTTTTATTACGTTTATTGATTTAATGTCTTTAATTATAGCTCGTTGACGACGGCATCTAATTTAGCGGGGAAAGATTGCAAGTATTCGCGTCAGGTAGCCATACTCCAAGATGACAAGCTGAAAGGCAAACCCATAGATAAAGATTCAATCGATTCATGAAGAGAACAAATCTGTGAAATCACACCGCATATAGTTTATATCATGCAGATATGTATGTATTATAGATATACCTGCCAACAATGCCGCACGTTTACTGGGTAAAGCCTGCAGCACACAAGAGCTATCTGCTGAACGAAAAGTTACTCGTGCCTGTTAGCTCAGTCGATAGCTCACCGTGTGCGGGTACATTTTACTGAGTTTTTTGCCTCATGCAACCTTTTCTCACGTATCAAACATGTTTGATCGGTGAGCGATCAGCTGAGCTAATAGGCACGAGTACTGAACTTTTGGCTCGGCAGATAGCTCTCGTGTACTGCAGGCTTTACCCAGTAAACGTGCGGCATTATTTGCAGGTATATCTATAATACATACATATCTGATATAAACTATATGCGGTATGACAGTTCGATTTCACTGATTTGTTTTCTTCATGAATCGATTGAATCTTTCTCTATGGGTTTGCCTTTCAGTTTGTCATCTTGGAGTATGGCTACCTGACGCGAATACTTGCAATCTTTCCCCGCTAAATTAGATGCCGTCGTCAACGAGCTATAATTAAAGACATTAAATCAATAAACGTAATAAAACAGCTTTTACACGAGTAAAGTGTCGACGCGTTGTTCAATATATTGCCCATATATAATCTTAGTCTTAGTTTCAAAGAAAGGTAACTAGGCACGATATGAATATTATTAACGATGCTCGTGAAAGCTCTATGCATACACGGCACATGCGAATGCGAAATATAATATTATCGGTGCAAACCAGGCTAACAAAGCCAATTTTTTATACTCATTGGCATCATGGGAGGGAGGATGATGACATCGATCGATATCAACTGAATGGCCGCAATGTACCATACCTCTAAAATCACTCTCGATAGTCGGTACAAAGTAAACAAATTCGGTTTTAATGCCCTTAGAATATTGATAAATAGTAAAATAAGTTACCTGCATTGGCATTATAAACGCAGTCTAGTGACTAGCGTCTACCAAGTCCAAATTTATATCCATTTTCAAATTTTTCATGCATAAATCTTTGTGAAAGCGAATTCAGACTGACTATAAGCCACACTGTATTAATTTATTAACCTTAAGTTCTTCGCTATGTCGTTATGACCGTTGTGTGCCATCGATATAATGGTTGAATCGATTTCCATTACCATCCAGTTCTGTTTATATTCTGCCGGACAAGACTTTGGAATATGAACACACACGCATGGAAACTCAGAATTCCAAATAAGATTATGAATCAGCTCAACCAATCAGGAAGTAACAATTGACAACAGAACATATGTTTGACGACAACCTCCTCTGAGTTGTTTCAACGCGGTGAGTTCAAATTTCAAAGTATGGCCAGACTGGTCGTTATACTATTTTGCAAATTTATGTTGTCGATACAAGAGAAAGACTAAATCAGACAGAGAGCTATGGGATATGAATTGAGATACGCCAGTAAGATGAAACGCGCCACCAGGTAAATCATAGTTCTATTTATCATAAATTGTGTATTGCGAGAATTATGAATTAGTAATTTTATATTCATGCATATGTTGCGAATATATTAATGCGCGCAATTCGCTAAACCAATACGTGACAACTGCAGATCATTTTCGATTTGCACTGATATTAATTATAACCAGTGTACCGCACTTATTTACAATGTATACCAGCTTATTATTAGCTCTATTATTACTTTAATAGGTCTTGACTACCAACAAAACTCTGACTGAATCATACAGGAGCGTTATCTCTTAAAACTTGAATTGTACTGATTTTATATCAATTTTCATTCGTACGTACTAAGTTGTGGAGCGTGTGTATATACAGGGTGTCTCAAAAAAACCGCTACCCTTAGAAATTCACCATTGTTCTAATTTGAATGCCTGAACCTTGTTGAAGCCATGAATGCGTAAACATTTTCACAGGATGCATATATTAAAGATCTTCGGAATTAAAATATCCTTGAAAAGCGAAATTTTTTATCCTGGGAATTGAAAATAGTTCATACAAAAGTATAACTGCACGAAAATCGTTCAATTACATATTAGTGAATGTCAAGCAAATGGCTCAACTGAGCACAGAGCAAAGAGTATTTATTGTCTTAAATTACCCATGAGTTCAAGATAGCACTCAGGCATTCAAATTAGAACAATGGTGAATTTCCAAGGGTAGCGTTTTTTTTGGGACACCCTGTATAGGCCCTTCAAGACCTTCAAATGCATTACACTTCATTTGACTATAGTAAATTATCTCTGGGTTAAGTTTATTTTCAACGCGTCGACACCTTATTCATATTTTTTCTAGTTCATTATTGTTTATAGCCACTGTACATGGCAATAGCATGGCTAGTCAGAAATATTTAGTGTGAATATTCAACAACACTCATGCTGTGAAGGTATATCAACAAACGACAACCTTGCCGCTTAGCTATGTCACTGAATATAATGGTTGGTTAATATTATATTAAGATTTTGACAAACTCGAACCGATTTCGCTGTCTGCAATTCTGCTATAGCATGCAATTTATCTGGTTGGTTTCGCTGTCTGAAATTCAGCTAGTAGCCTACCTAAAATATATCTCAAAATATATTTTGACAAGCTCAAACCGACTTCGGTGTCTGAAATTCGGCTACACTGTAACTATCTTTAGATGGTATTTATATATGATTATTTTGGCAAATTCAAACCGTTTTCGGTGTCTGAAATTCAGACACCGAATTTATGTCAGTCTGCATGGTTGGTATTTATATATGATTTTGACAAACTGAAACCGTTTTCGGTGTCTGAAATTCAGACACCCAAATTTATCTCAGTCTGCATGGTTGGTATTTATATATGATTTTGACAAACTCAAACCGTTTTCGGTGTCTGAAATTCAGACACCCAAATTTATCTCAGTCTGCATGGTTGGTATTTATATATGATTTTGACAAACTCAAACCGTTTTCGGTGTCTGAAATTCAGACACCCAAATTTATCTCAGTCTGCATGGTTGGTATTTATATATGATTTTGACAAACTCAAACCATTTTCGGTGTCTGAAATTCGGACACCAAATTTATCTCAGTCTGCATGGTTGGTATTTATTTATGATTAGTTCAAATTTGTGCGGATTTCTATTGTTCTCAGTCGGGTTTTATTTGGGTAAGATTCCTAAAGCAAGGGGAGGGATTTGATATCTCTCCAGGGAAAAGTGGGGTTGATGAATAGAATTGAATTAATAATTATAAATTCACGGGTTTTATCTATATAAAACCCGGCTTTATATAGATAAAACCCTAGGAAAGCCGGGTTTTATACAGATAAAACCCGATGCAGAAATGCACCGACTTACTGCTTTTACACACACTACAATCAAAACATTACAAAAGTTAATAATTACACTGACAATGTACCGTATACTATACATGTACCAGTTGTTCCACTCTGTCCCTAACACGATATAGCTATATATTTCGTACGATAAAACTCAAACTCAAATTGTTCAAATTAATAGAAGTTAAAAAGAACTTCCCTCCGGCATTTCTAGCCGTGCTCTCTTCCTTTCCATATGTTTATGCTGCATCTCTTCCTTCGTAGAATTTCTCTTCTCAGCCATCGGCATCGGGTCTTCACTCACACTGTTAACTTTGCAGCCCCTGCTAACGCGACAATCCAAAGATTTTGATATTTCAATCAGTTTTGTTTTAATATCGGGTCTTTCATATTTCTGCAACGATCTTATGTCGCGATGACCAGTCCATCCTTTTGCGGTATAAAGAAATCTTCGTCGCTGTTTGTGTCGTTCATAGTTTAACCACCGCTCATTCTCCATGCATGCATACATACATAACTGAAGAAAATGGTTCATCTACATGTCTAGCTAAATTTCTAAATGAATTTACAGTATGCTGCACGAACAATAATTTAGAATATTAATTCATTTCCCTAGTTAATTAACAAAATATGACTGCTATAAGTGTTTACGAAGTACACAAATCATATAGAATGCTTTAACGTATACAGACAAAAGAAAATTTATAAAGCGTGACTTTCCTTAATTTCCTTTTGTTGTACCTTGTGCATGCACTTGACCATTCACTGCATTTCCTTGTTCTGCCTTGTAATAATTTTAGTTTATGCTTATACTGTACATGCATGTACCTTTGAATTCCTTAATGAGTAGTGGGCGTAAGTATGATCATTTTTTAAAATCCTTACAAATTTGAACTAAGTCAGTTAATTACCTCGAACGTCGGTTTCTTAGCGAGATACATCCCTCGGGAGCGTTGCCCTCAGAAAGCATCCCTCGGGCCTACGGCCCTCGGGATGCTTTCTTCGGGACACGTCGCTCGGGTTGTATCTCGCTAAGAAACCTCGTTCTCGGTAATTAACTCTTACTTTTGACAAACTCAAACCGTTTTCGGTGTCTGAAATTCAGACACCGAATTTATCTCTTACTATATATTCACTATACCTGAGTATTTTTTGAAGATTGTAAAAATCTATTTTATAAATAAGGGATTTTGAGGAAATCTTAAAGGTTGACATAAAATTCTGTGATTTTTGAGGAGGGAAATTAACCTTTCCTCCAAATTTATAAATATTATCTGATTTTAAGGTGGAAATATATAAAGTTTGCAAAAATGTACAAAACAACTACTAAAAGCAGCAGTAAATTTTCTATTCCGCAAAATTGAAATAAATTATTTTTACACATTTTTACCAAAAACGAATTTCTCTTGCAATATTAGAGGAAAATTATAGTGATTTAATGTATTTAGTTAAATTGTGCAGAAAAATTGGTCAAATTCTGCAAAATTAAGGATATTTTTTGTGAATTTGGTAGTTTGGAATTATTGAAAATAGTTTGGAACGCGTTGTATTTAAAGTGATCGAAGCTGTCAAATGATTTACATCACTTAAAACGAAACCAAACGCCATGCAGTAGTCTACTCCGTGACCGTGCTCGTGAACGGTTGGTTTAAAAGAATACGTGAAGAAAACCATTTGACAGCTTCGATCACTTTAAATACATTTTCGCTTGCAAATTTATGTTCACACTGATTTAAATAATTTCAGAATGTTAGTGACGTATTCAGTGATACCAATCTATAGTTTAATCCTTGCGCTACTTATGTCAAACTGGGAATAATAATGAATTATGTAACCTATATGGGTCTAGCCATAAGAACAGTCTTACGGGACGCAAGGACACGTTAAAATGCGTCCCGTAAGGACGTCCCGTGCGTCCCGCATATATAGGGACACATCTCAAAGTGTCCCGCAAGCAAGTCCCGGGCGTCCCGTAGCAATGTTCCTGCGTCCTGCATATAGGGACACACTCAAAGTGTCCCGCAAGCAAGTCCCGGGCGTCCCGTAGCAATGTCCCTGCGTCCCGTTTGACAAGAGGAATAATTTCGCTCGATGCCGCGAACGCGTAAAGACTGTCTGCTGTGCGGAAAGAAAAACCTTTGTAAATTATCAAATCATTTGGCAGACATTCACCATCTATCAAGTGAAGAAAGGCGTATTTATCTGAGTGACGCAAAGGCATCTTGCGCTGTTAGATTTTCAAAATCATGTCGGGTATACAATCTGATGCGATGAGCGTATGAGCACATGCTCATAGTTGCTCATGAGCACATGCTCATATGCTCATCCTGCATGAACGTGTGAGCACCTGCTCATAACTGCTCATGAGCACATGCTCATCTGCTCATAAGACCCGTTTAGGCCCGAAGACTGGGTGTACATTATTCGTGGAAGCCACTGCAAAGTTTATGTACACAAATGTATACATTTTCGTATTCGCATGTTTTTGCCATTTTGATTTGTACCCGCCTGACCCATGTAAAAATGACAAGAAAAGACAAGTAATTAAAAAGCAATTTATTGAATGACTCACAATTTACATGCTGGATCTTAGTACAGGTATGTTTTTACGTGCTAATACTGTTCGAATACATGACTTCAATCCTATTAATCTAGTCTAATCATCATTTTCTTCATCATCATCATCATTCTCCTCATCAAATTTGTGACCCTTTAAAAGCCTTTTTATAAGAAACTTTCTCATATCAACAGCTGCTTCTAACGCTTCTTCTGGATCAAAATCATCGTTTTCCACAAGTGTATCTTTTGTGTGCATAATCTTCTTATGAACTGGATCTTTCTTTAGTTGTTTCATCCACACGAGACGCTCCATATAAATATTTTCCAGTTCCTTCTGGAGTTTAGGAAGAATATTAGAGTAAGCTTTGTCCTTAGCGGATTGTTCATCTAGACCACTGTTGATAAGGCTTTCTTTCATTTCCTCAAAATGCTATATTACTTATTTGCTTTGCTTCTTCTATTAACGGTATCCAAGGATCCATTTCCTCTTCAGTTTCTGACTCATTATCAGTCATCGTCGAAATTTCAGACACTTCAGTTGAAGTTATCGAAACGTCGTCCAAGTTCATTTGAGACATGTTTCTTTCTTGTGCACCTAGGGGACAGCATTCCTTTTCGTGTCTTCGTAGATTGTAACTGTATGAAATTAGACGTTATAGTTACCCGGGGATTTAGCTCCTGGGGTCTTTTGCACGGGGTCTTTTATAGCGAGCACATGGAAATTTAGTTGTTGTTCTGTTTTTTGTACAATTATAGTTTTTATTTTAATCTTTATCGAGTTTAGTTCAATAATATACGGAATTTCCGTACATGGTCCTTCGAGCCGGATTATTTTCAAAAGGAAATTAGAAATTCAATGTTTTTACATCATGTCTGAAGCAAATTTGACAACAAAAAGGAAAATACGAGCGGGTCATCGAACGCATACGACGAAAACTATTGCCAAGGCAAAGCAAGTTATTGAAAGCTTCGATGAAAATCAAATCAGTGTTCTTCGTTCATATCAAAATGTTTTACATGAGAAGTTGGAATTACTCCAAAAATTAGACGAAGATATTCTTCAGGGAACGAAGGACGACGATCTTGAGAAGGAAATCGAGGATAGCGGCGATTTTAAACGTAATATTAAAGAGTGTATTTTTCAAATCGAAAGTGTTCTATTTACACAAGCAAGTGAATCCAGCACAAGTGGCGTTGCTACTCCGAATACAAGTGTCAATCAACCGTATCCAAGTCGAGTTAAGTTACCTAAGCTACATTTAAAGAAATTTAATGGGGATCCAACGTGTTGGCAACAATTTTGGGAATCATTTAACTGTGCAGTCCATGAAAATACGCTATTGAATAGTATTGATAAATTCAACTATCTTCTTGGTCTACTAGAGAATACAGCTTTGCAAGCTATATCGGGTTTGTCGCTGAGTGGGGACAACTACATTGAAGCTGTAAAGATTCTTCAAGATCGATTTGGAAATAAACAACTGATTATATAAG
>CACRXK020004127.1:0-33020 GCA_902702795.2 Paramuricea clavata
GGTTAGAGCTCGACAACTGTCTCTCTGTAGCTCAGTTGGTTAGAGCTGGACAACTGTCTCTCTGTAGCTCAGCTGGTTAGAGCTCGACAACTGTCTCTCTGTAGCTCAGCTGGTTAGAGCTCGACAACTGTCTCTCTGTAGCTCAGCTGGTTAGAGCGCGACAACTGTCTCTCTGTAGCTCAGCTGGTTAGAGCTCGACAACTGTCTCTCTGTAGCTCAGCTGGTTAGAGCTCAACAACTGTCTCTCTGTAACTCAGTTGGTTAGAGCTCGACAACTGTCTCTCTGTAGCTCAGTTGGTTAGAGCTCGACAACTGTCTCTCTGTAACTCAGTTGGTTAGAGCTCGACAACTGTCTCTCTGTAGCTCAGTTGGTTAGAGCTCGACAACTGTCTCTCTGCAGCTCAGTTGGTTAGAGCTCGACAACTGTCTCTCTGTAGCTCAGTTGGTTAGAGCTCGACAACTGGCCTCTGTAGCTCAGTTGGTTAGAGCTCCACAACTGGCCTCTGTAGCTCAGTTGGTTAGAGCTCGACAACTGGCCTCTGTAGCTCAGTTGGTTAGAGCTCGACAACTGTCTCTCTGTAGCTCAGTTGGTTAGAGCTCGACAACTGGACTCTGTAACTCAGTTGGTTAGAGCACTGTACCGGAATCGCAGGACCTCAGGTTTGATTCCTGCCACAGTGCCTGTAGTTGCATTTCTCACACCTGTTCCTGGTTAGGTCTGATAAATGTCTAAAAATTACAACTCAAATTTTTAATC
Source organism: Paramuricea clavata (assembly GCA_902702795.2). NCBI lineage: Eukaryota > Metazoa > Cnidaria > Anthozoa > Malacalcyonacea > Plexauridae > Paramuricea > Paramuricea clavata. The sequence goes on from CACRXK020004127.1 coordinate 758, forward strand.
TACAAAATCCTCCAAAAAAATCCTGATATTCTAGAATTAGTTTTCGACGGAAAGCGTTCATGTGAATGCTGAGCTAGTGTGTTCCGTTTTTCTCCGTGAACTGCAGCGCACTGCAGTCTGACATTTTGTAAAATGCATTCATAGGATTGTTAACTTCGAGTAAGGGCTTTTATGCGAAGCTTTCTATTCGTAAGCTCTGGTCTTCATTGCGCCTTGATAGAACGAGCCAATGATCAGAATAGACCTTTCCCCTTATGCCGTGAAATTTTGATCTAGATATGCCTGGACAAAAATTTCATCACAGCTTGGAAGAGCATCACGAAATTAGTAATATTCCGAAGTTTCGTTGCGAAATGTTGTAAAATGCGGATAATATAGCCTTGCGAAGTTTTCCGTTTTTCAGTCATTTTGCATTACAAATTTTATCAATTTCCCATTTGTAGTACAAAATGACTGGAAAACGGCAAACTTCGCAAGGCTATATTATCCGCATTTTACAACATTTCGCAACGAAACTTTGGAATATTACTAATTTTGTGATGCTCTTTCAAACTGTCATCTGTGATGAAATTTTTGTCCAGACCCGTCTAGATCAAAATTTCACTCAAAAGGGGAAAGGTCTATTAGCAGTCACGAATTCAACCTTGTCACCAGGGTCCCCGTGGTTAAAGGTTCTGGTGGGACCCTGGGTACAAGGTTGTCAGGAATTGTTACATGCAGGAGACATTTCAAGCTCTAGATTAACAAAATAAAGGTTTGATGATGAGTGTTCCAACTACGTTTTGCGTTTGGAAAGCATTGAGAACAGGTTACATAGGTAACCAACGAACGAAGGCTTAACAACTGCCAACTAACGAAGGCTTATTGAACACCAAACTAAGTGTTCGGCGGAAATTAAAAACCGAAAGTCAACAATTATCATGAAGAATTTGACTTCTCTATGCAGAGTGACATGTATGTCTGTTGCACTCTTTATATTAGATTGAGGGCATAAGTCGTGCCCAGACTGCGCGCGGTTCCTATGATATTAACCTAGGTTAATACTATGTAACCTTTTCTTTTTTGTTTTATTTTAAACTTTACTTACAGTGAGCATGGTGTTCATTCATAATATGTGCTTTTCTACGGAGCGGTATACAATAGATATTTAATTAACAAACTATCAGTAAAGTTTCAAAAATTAACCATAACAACACTAATTATATAATACGTTATTGAATTTTGATCGTTTAATTGGCTGTTTATGGTCACGTGATATTGAATAGAAAATTCCATTTCCCAGGAGTGCAATGGAATCGAGTACTGCAATTGTACTATACGTTTTATTCCATTGCACTCTTTGTGTTTTCGATAAATCGCATCCGTCAAAATGCTTCTCGTACGGTGATCGCAGTTTATTTTAACCCGATATTCGAAACACAGTAAATGGGATTTAATGCAAATACGACTCGTCAAAATGGCGGGAGCTTACAGCTGAACCTTTTAATATTAGTCTATTTTGGTATTATATAAAACAAATAATGAATGTTTTTATTCGTGCAATGGTAAGAATATTTTCATTCGGTGAAAGATGGAATGTTCCATTCAACTCGGCTGTCGCCTCGTTGAATGGAATGTTCATTTCCCTCTTTCACCTCATGAAAATATTCTGACCATTGCACTCATAAACATTCATTATTTGTATACTATATGACGATTGCCTTAAAATGTTTTTTAAAGTTGTTACGTACCATAGATATGTTGTTACAGATGTAGCATTAATTGCATCAAACATTCAACAGGCAGGTTATTCCACACGACATATCCTCTATAGGTAAAGCTAATCTTGAGTAACTCGGTCAAAGGTCAGAGTCACGCAAATTATAGCTATGTATCGTATTAGCTGGAGTGTATTTGTTTGAAAGATAGTCGCATTTGTACATGAAGGCTTTGAATTGCTGAGAACATCTTTTCTCGAAATTATTCCAGTTTAGTGTGTGCAAGTTCACAGACGAACGAATAAGATCATTTCTTGTCGTAATTTTTGGTTATAATTCTGCACTATTTACATGAATTGAAATTTGAAACTCCATCACGCGAGAGATTTTTGAGATTTTTCTCGTACGAAAGATTCGAGGTGGCCATTATTACTGACGAACTTTACTTACACAAATAAGAAGCTGGTAGGTACGACTTTAAAACGATCTCACGTTTTTTTTCTTTCGGAAACAGACGTTCAATTTTGAGGAACTCAAATTGTGTCTTGGTAATTCCGCGTTCATAATCCCTGCGAACAGCCTGGCAAACACAGCTTATAGACTGAGGCATTCTTTTCGGATTGTGTACATTTATGAAGTTGATCATCTCTATGTACCGTGATCAGGTAATGTTTACTACTTTCCTGAGTGAACTGCAAAGTGAACTAGGGCTGTCATTGTTTTGCCGCATAGCGCGCAGACTGTAATATTGAAGACGTACATAACAATGGCGCTGTATTTTAACGCCCTAGTGACCTTGTAAATATATCACTTTCAATTCTTTGATTTAATATTTTGGGTAAAAAATAATGTGAGTATGTCTCTGGTAATTTCCTGTACTTGTTTACCTATAAAGCTGACATCGCTTCCCCCCTTGACAAATGAAATCATTTTAATAAGCCGGGATGAAGCGATGGGAGGGGATGAGAGTTGGCAGTCACGTGACCTTGGCTAGCTGTTCTTGACTTAATGCTTTCTCGACACTATCATGTATTCTATTTAAAGTTTAAACCTTTATTTTGTTAATCTAGAGCTTGAAATATCCCCAGCAACAATGCGTGACTGTCATCTCTTATCAACTCTCATACTCGTTTAATCGGTTCTTTAGTAAAATAATTGGGCGCAATGCAACCAAAACCAAAAGTGTTATTACACACATACAGATCAAGACAGTCTGATTATATATTTAATTTAAAAAACGCATTAATAATTCATGAAGAAAAGACAAGGGAAATCATTGCCGCGTCGGTGGTTTTACATGTGATAAAAATCATTTTAATTTACATAAACTTTAGCTTTGATTTTCTCGGCTTAGACGTTCATTTTAAAAATTATATACTTCGCCAATGTTCTTATCAGATGGGTCGTTTTTTAAGCCATGTGCTTTATCAGATATAAAACACTCGAGCTTCGCTCTCGTGTTTCATATCTGATAAAGCACTCACTGCTCGTGTTTTAAATAGTATACATAAAATTGTAACTTCAATTTGTATAACAAATGCTGCAGGACATTGAGTTTTTTTAAAACATTGTCTAGCTGCCCGACATATAGAGCGTTTGCATTCATTCCTCATGGACCAACTCAACAAACGACATATGGCGGCCTTGTTGGGGGTATGACTAAAGGGAGAGTTACCAACCGGAGAGTTATCTCGGAGTGTTATGATTTCGGAGAGTTATGGTCGAACCACGCCCAAACCACGCCCACTTTCCCCAATGACCACACCTAATTTCGTAACTCTCCCGACGTTTCCTTGAAGTAACAAGAGAGAGTTATGTTTGACGTAACTCTCTCTCGTTAACATTATGAAAATGTTAGAGAGTTATCATTTTTTATAACTCTCCGCGTTTACGATTGTGGCAATGAAGAGAGTTATGTCAGTTTTTTGAGAAAACCTTTAAATAGTAAAGCTTGTTTCTTCCGATTTTCATCTTATATTTTGGTATTTCAGTTTGTAGCGTGTCAATAGCGTGCGTCCAAACAGGAAATAGTACAACTTGACTCGGTCAAAACAATGAGATGCTTGCCGTAGAAGGGTCAAAGTACCACCAGAAGCATGTTTTGACGTGTATTTGGCAGTAAATACGGTAGGCATAGTTGCAAGAAAATTGAAAAAATTGCGAAAATTGAATCTTTCAGAAATTCAGGTTTTGCAAATATTTCCCATATCAGCCAATATAGGGCATTACATTGGAAAGGTTTTCTGGTTCTATCTAATACGAGAGCTGTATCTGAATGTTGGGCTTTGTAGGTAATCCAAGTGAACATGTATAATAATTTATTTACTCGTACTCGCTTCACTTGGTAAGTACTAAAGCACTACTAGTTTCTACTAGCGTGGAATATTAATTAAAAGCTGAAGCTTGAGAAAAAAGTAAATTCAGAATAATTTAATGACATAACTCTCTTCACCGAATGGTGATTTTTTCAACTGTTGTAAAATGCTTGAAAAGTGCAACCTCGTTCTCAGGGCTTTTGAGAAAAGTCCTGGGAACGAGGTTGTGAAAAGTGTTAAGACTATGAATATGGATTAGTAAAAGGAAAGTTAGAATTTTTATACATTTAAATTTAATCTGGTTTATACCAGTCAACGGCCAATTTAAAGGGTATTGGCAACAAAAAATTTTATTGATTTTATTGCTTCATCTGAAGGAGCATGAAAAAATAAGCCGATTGGCCGTTTACTGCTCTATTCTATCTCATCTGGTTCCGAAGTTATACGCAAAAATGTGCAAAATATAAATTGCTGATTCAGCACATTCTGTGACGTCATAAGCTGGGTAAGTATGTTTATTGAATAGTAAACTAAAGCATAGCTGAGTTATTATTAGTTCAAATCAAATGAAATTTTGCATACAGATAGTACATGATGAGATGCATGGGAAAAATACTTCTAATTTTGTTGTCAAGGCAACACAGTCGTTCCCAGGCCTCTTACACTGATTTTGAATAACTAGTTGCATTTATCTATGTGTATGTCATTTTGGAATTATTATCATGCAAGTAAACTTTTGGCATTCATTGGTATCATACACATACTTCTGATATTATTTTATTCTTATCAGTACCTTGAATAAAGCTGTTTCATAAAATTGGCGCAAGGGGCCTGGAAACGACATTGTTACCTTGGCAACAAAATTAGAAGTGTTTTTCCATGCGTCTCATCATGTACAATCAGTATGCGAAAATTTCATTTGATTTGGGCCCATAATAACTGAGCTATGCTTCAGTGTAGTATTCAATAAACATACTTACCCAGTAATGACGTCACACGTTGTGCTGAATCAGCAATTTATATTTTCACATTTTTGCGTATAACTTCGGAACTAGATGAGATAGAATAGAGCATTAAACGGCCAATCGGCTTATTTTTTCATGCTCTTTCAGATGAAGCAATAAGATAGATGAAGCAATTTTTGTTGCCAATCTCCTTTAAGGAAGCTTGAAAAGATTGGCCGCGGATAATGCTCAGTATTCGAATTCGTACAACTGGCCCGGGCCCCTGCTCTTGTTGATGTTAACAACTGATAAAAACTGTAAGATTAAAGCAAAATATGTAATATTTAACTGTACTTACTACAAAAAGTGCAGAAATCTACATTATACTGGTACATAAACATGCAGTAAATTACATAAACGTGCAGCAAATTTAAGATAAAAGTTCTAGGCTAAAATGTCAAAATATTATAACAATTTGATGAGTTTTTTTTAGTCCTTTGGGTGATCTAAATGTTAGCAATTCACAGCTGAAACTTATTGCAAGCATGGTATATAAGCAATCTTACTTTAAAAGAACTCAACTTTCAAATTGCGAGAGCTTTTGTTCATTTTTTCTTGAACCATTCTCGGCTCTCTCCGTTGCCGTTTTGAAATCCACGTAAATTGGCTCTTGGGTGCTGTTGTTGTTCTTCGTAATCCAGCGATTTCTTCAGTTGGCGGTATGCAGATTCATCGTTATCGTCGTGGTTAGAGCTGTTGAAATCTTCAAATTCGTCTTTTTCCAATTCGCTCGGTAGTTCTTCGTCAGCTGCTATCGCGTTGTTCGCTGCACAGACATGAGTGCTCTCTCTTTCAAGAAAGTCGTCAACGCCGATGCAAACGTCCTTAGCTGGTTTCATAAATTGCGGTGGAGGAGGATTCGCACATTCCGGCAATTCCTTTATGACAATTCCCATCCCCACTTGCAGATGATGGTCAATATGGCAATGCATTAACCACGATCCTGGATTATGTGCCACGAACTCAATGACGACATAGCCACCAGCTGGGACGATAATTGTGTCTTTCCGGATTGATGTATTGTTCACTGGTTTGATTGAAGATGGTCTTCCGTTCCTCCACTTTCCAAAACCACACGCTGGCACATCCACATCAGCGTTCACATTCTGAATAATTCCTTCATCAGAATATTCTGGATAGCCAATTTCTTTCACCCAAAATGATCGACCGTGCAGATGAATGGGGTGTGTTCCGAGCTTTGTGATCAGTTGTTGTTGAGGTATATTGTCTCGCGGAAGTGAGGAGAGCACGAATTCTATCGGTTTCGACAGGTGTTCTTTAAGCACAGAAACTGTATGTGGGCATTTTTTACAGTCCGTAGTCGTCTGATAAGGACATTCATCTTGTACAGGATTTTGTCCACTCACGGGAAAGGGAGTATTGGGGGACGCAAACCGAATGTTATTAACCATTGCTGTAAATACATTATTAGTAAAGTTGATAGCATGGTTGAAAAACTTCGTGCTCGCTGGCATTGTATCCTCAGAAAGCTCGTTGTCCGGAGTTGGATCGAGAAGACTAAGAGCATCATACACGTCGTTGCATTTATAAGATGGAGCATTTGAAATATTTTTATGAGCTACCGGATAAGCAGCGAAAGGACAATTCAATGCTATACAATCTTTAATACACCGCTTTGAATCTTGTGGTACCCTTCCCGTCGTGACTGTTCCTGATGTTGAGTATTTCAGATATGCGAAGCCAACGCGTGCAGGTTGGCCGTGGTATTTGCAATACACGTCGACAGATTCTATTCTAATTGGAAAAACAGTTCCCAAAGGAACATCGTCACGTGCCTTCAAAATAAAGTCGTAACGCTCGCCCGCATGAAGATGCACAATGTCAGCTTCAAATGGTTCTGTAAGATATCCGTCCGTAGCAACCACAAACAATTTATGATCGTCGATAGAAACACGAAGAACGGTTTCTTCCATGGCTCCAACAACTCGAAAACGATGATACTCTCCAGGAGATACAACGAAGGATGGTTCCTGAAAATTGTAATTTCTATTGTAAGATTCATCAACAATGATTAAGCTTTGCATACAGGTTGAGGGAAATGAAGTTGGGCAAATTACAAACGAGCAAAAAGATGGAAGAAATACGATAATGAGTCGAAAATGCAAGAAATATATGATTGGTTTCGAAAAAAGTCAACCCTTTCGAAATATTTTCCAACCCCCCCCCCTCCCCTCCTCCCACCTCCACTGTCGACAAGAATATTGGAAAGTTTACACAGAAATTTTGTTTTTCTTTCTGCCCCCTAATTTTTTCCTTCCGTACCGGTGTCATGTGACGAATTGAGGTTATAACGAGATTAATTGGGTTTTTTTTACGAGTGCAAAAAACGACCCATCTAGTGGATCTTATGTGTTCTGTGGTTATTGACCTCTCAAGCGAAGGACAAATCACTGATTTCAATCACGTAAACCTTCAGAAAAATTACAAAACTTACAAAACAAATCACAAAAATAAAAAACTACCACATAAAACCAGAAAAAATGAAATAAAATTCACTAAGAAATCACAAAAAAATTGAAAAATCACAAAAATGATCGTATGGTTCTATGGTCTCTTACACTTTTTAGGAGTGATTTGCCCCTCGGCCTCGCTCTTAAACACATCATTTTTCGGTTTGCATAACTATTGTTGAAAAACTCAAATTGTAAAAGTTACCTGTGGAGAACCGCCGTCTTTGTCTATTGTTTGATTCAGTTTTATTCCGTTCACTTGAAATGAATAGATTTTAAGGTCAGTAGCTGTGCTGGTCCCATCAGGTGAACACTGTGGGTTCTGAACTTGTTGTTTCATGTGTTCTGTGATAGCTATCATATGATATCGATTATCTTGGATAGAATTATTTCCCATTCTCGAGGACAACAAGCTGACCACTCTTTGTTCCTCTTTTACGATCAAAGCACCAAAAATGCCTTCATCTCTCTGTATTCCCACGTGAGAATGATACCAATTGGTTCCTGAGGGATGAGCTCGGAGAATGTATCTAACATGTAATATATACAGACAGCACATAAGCGGCCGTGTTGTATCAGATAATTATCACTTATTTAGTGAGACCGAGGGAAACAGTGTGTTTTGTGGACCCAAGACCGCCGTTGTTGCCCGAGGCGAAGCCGAGGGTAACAACGGCGGTCGAAGGGCCACAAAACACACTGCTTTCCCGAGGTCTCAGTAAATAAGTGTTTTGTTATATAGTATATAAGTGTCAAAATGCGAATAATTCACCGGTTATTGGAGTGAACTTAATTTGAAACCAAAACTGGTAAATGGAACGCCGTAAAAAAAAAATGAACTTTGGAACTTCATGGTTGACACGCATGCGTATTGCACCCATTTTATTATAATTGACCGGTCAATAAATGTTTCATTGCGGACCGGTTGCCGAACATGACGTTTTGTGGACCGGCACGTGATACGGTTTTAACCAATCGGCAAACAGAAAAATTGAACTTTGTCACTAACTATATAACAATGTAATATACAAGAGAGTTTGGCATCCGAAAACGGCAGGAAACAAAATTACTAGTTGCATTTTTGTATGCGAGCTATAAATGCATACATTACTGAACTTTATTTGCCTCTTAAAGGGAAATGACAATATATTAACCAACAACAGAGGGGCTATTTTTTGGAACACCCTGTAGAATCTATGACTAGAATGCTCAAGGGAATACAATTTATAGTTGTCTTTGTAATTCAGAGAAAAAATCTAATGTTGGTGATCACGTCTTCATTGACGATGCCGTTGTTATTGCCAAACTCATTACAAATACTGGGCCATGGAAGTTTTAATGAGGTCCTTTTCCGAATGTACAGTTAAGTGTACATCTCAAACTCATTAATAGTTCATGAGTAAATTAGTCAACCGTATATTGCTTTATTTTGCTCACATGATAATACTGCATACCTGATGAAGAATATTGATCCAGTCCTAAGACTGGATCAAAATTGATTAAGTCCTTGGACTGGATCAAAATTAATTCACCTCAACTTCAAGCAGTGATTTATTCGTACGAGATGTCATTTCAAATCCAACTATGACGACTGGACTATACTTCAAGTCCTCGCATTCGTCTCACCTTCAAGGCCATTCGTCTCACCTTCCACAATGCAACTTATTTACAATTGCTTAGTTCAACCCTATTTCGATTACTGTTGCGTTGTCTGGGATAGTTGCGGCAGTACTCTTGCGAATAAACTGCAAAAACTCCAAAATCGAGCCGCTAGAGTACTTACTTCATCTAGTTATGATACAAATGCTGAATATCTAATTGAAAAATTGAGCTGGAAAAACCTTGAATCTCAGCGAAAAATTGCCAAAGCTATAATGGTCTATAAATCTCTTAATGGTTTTGTGCCAGACTACCTGTCTGAAATGTTTGTTGATCGAAGTAGCGTAACAAATTATACATTGAGAGACGCCAGTAGAAAATTAGCTTTAGCTCAACCGCGCACAAATTACCTGAAAAATAGTTTTAGCTATAGTGGTTCTGTGCTGTGGAACTCCCTTCCGGTTGAGTTGAGACAGTCTAACTCATTACGTAAATTCAAGTCAGACTGCAGCAACTTTATACATTAGTCAATAATTTTAGATTTTTATATTAATATATTAGCACGGCACTTATGGAAAACAGGTATTTTTGTAATATATAATTAGTATTAGTATAGTATGTATACATAATTAGTATTAGTATAGTATGTATACATAATTAGTATCTTAATTAACTTTTATATTCTGTCATCTGTAACTATATTGTATTCTCTTATCATTTTTTATGTAAAATCCTGATAAGTCTACCGTGGGTAAATAAAGTTCACAATCAATCACAATCACAATCAATCAATCCAGTCCTCGGCTTCGCCTTAGACTTGATCAAATTGCGCGGACTTGAAATCTAGTCCAGCCGTCATAATCGAATTTGAAATATTACATGAAGACCAGTCCATTCAAGTCACTCTTCAACGCGCCAGCCCCAAGTTCGTTTCAAACTTGCCAATTTCAAGTTTGAGAATTGGCTGTGAACGTCACCACGAAGTTCACAAGTACATTTCAATGTTAAACTTCGTTTGTAAACAAATGTTCGTAGCTCAATAATGATAACCAATTCAATGAATATATTGATATAGATAATGATATAGATAATGATATAGATAATTTAGATAATGATATAGATAATATAGATGATATAGATAATTATATATGTATATATATATATATATATATATATATATATATATATATATATATATATATATATATATATATATATATATATATATATATATATAGTTTTTCGTTTTACCTCAAAAAACCACAACAGTCTGTTTCATCCTGATGATTCCTATACGGATGAAACAGACTGTTGTGGTTTTTTGAGGTAAAGGTAAAACGAAAAACTATATTACGCTCTATCTGTATGGTATTGAGCACTGTTTGTGTTTTGTAAACCAAAACCTTAAGCTATATATATATATATATACGAGTAGGTTTGTGTATACGAAACGCAAAGAGTGCTCAATATCATAAAGATAGAGCAAATGTAGAATTTCGCTTACCTCAAAATTCCGCAACAGTCTGTTTCATCAGTAAAGAATCATCAGGCGGTATGACAAGTTTCGAAAATAGGACTGCTTATATGTGTTTTGGCCGGAATGTGGGTGTGTGTGGGTGAAACAAAGCATGCATTCATCTATTGTTTGCGTGCACTCTAGTTTACGTTTCTCATTTCTTACTAAATTCATAATGCGACAATTTCGATTTGACTATTCGTTAAAGAATATTCCTATACCATCGCAGGACGCTTATTTGAAGAATTTGATTGAAAAAGTGGAAAGTGTAATAAAACGTATGAGATGGAGGCATTTCCGCGTAAACAACGCAAACAATAGATGAATGCATGCTTTGTTTCACCCACACACCCCCACATTCCGGCCAAAACACATATAAGCAGTCCTATTTTCGAAACTTGTCATACCGCCTGATGATTCTTTACTGATGAAACAGACTGTTGCGGAATTTTGAGGTAAGCGAAATTATATATATATATATATATATATATATATATATATATATATATATATATATATATATATATATATATATATATATATATATATATATATATATATATATATATATATACACACAGCTAATTCAATAAAGGTTGTCCCTAGAAACCTTATACTCTAAAACCTTTAACCTTAAACTCTAAGCGCGCAAAGTCTTATGGGAGCACGATTTAAGCAGTTTAGAAAGCATATATGGAGACCATTTCTTGGAGACATGGTAAATATCTCCCTGCAAAAACATTTCACTGACAAACAGCCGCAATAATCAACTACTAAGCTTGAAATCAGTGCTCCCATCATGCTTTGCGCGCTTAGAGTTTAAGGTTTAAGGTTTTAAAGTTTAAGGTTTGCAAAGGACAACCTTTATTGAATTAGCTGTATATATATATATATATATATATATATATATATATATATATATATATATATATATATATATATATATATATATATATATATATATATGTAATGGTTTTTTGAGTTGTTTTCAGACGAGTGTATACCAAACCGGGCAAGCAGAAAATTCTACTTGACCGCGGCTGGGATTCGAACCCGCGACCTTCGTATTTCCAGAACGATGCTCTACCGTCTGAGCTACAAGGTCAAGCTGAGAACGACTTGTTAAGTTATGATGTTAGTTGCATTTCGGAGGTTAGTCCTTCAATGCGTAAAGCCAGCTATTAGTCTGGCAATGTTGTATGTGAATGTTGTGGTTTCCCACGTTTACGATTCCACTCGTGTAACGTTACACGATATATATATATATATATATATATATATATATATGTATATATATATATATATATATATATATATATATATATATATATATATATATATATATATATATATATATATATATATATATATATATATAGCAAAGTAGGCAAAATGCAGCTTTCTCGACCCGGTTGAGCCTTTTAGTGAATGGTAAAAAGGGCCCAGTTCATCTTAATTAAAATCCTGTTTCACTACTGGAGCATGTAAAGGAGCCAATACTGTGATAAGTTACAAAGTGTGCTGCATGTGTTGTGTTTTATACTATTAAGAAACGCCCTGAGCTTGGGAAGCCATGCCTTAAAATGAATACAAGCCAATTGGTTGATTAGTTTTTAGACGCCCAAATATAAAAACATGTTAAGTTTCATGAATGAATGTTTCAAGCCGGGAAAAACAATATATACAATATCAATGAAGATGAAGCATACCTGAATTTTCCGCCATTAGGAGGTATAGGCCACTGCGTGATCATTCCAACACCATCCATCCATGGCACATTGTGCTGGTGCATGCCATGCCAATGTATTGAAGTATTCTCATTGTCCAGATTATTGATAACATCAACTACTAATATTTGTTCTTGGTTTATGATAATAGTAGGTCCAATTCTCCCGCCATTGACGCTGTACTTACTGCCGGTATCCCCTCTAGAGATGACGCCAGCATTTCTGGTGATTGTCATCTGTATGTAACATTCTTCTTTGTCTTCACAGTCACACACAGAAGGATGGTAATCCGTTTGAGGAGAACATAGGACGTAGTGCACATTGTCAAAACATGATGTAGGTTCTGCGGGTGTCGGTGCTGTTGTCGGTGCTGGTGTTAGTGTCGGTGCTGTTGACCATCTGCCATGACCACGACGACCACCGTAACCACGACGACTACCATAACGACGACGACCGTCGTAACCACGACTACCTGTTTTAAATATGATAATTCGTCATGGAAGGGTACGTCAGATATACGTTTCTGCGGCCAACACAACGTCAATACAATATCACGATCAAAACTCACACGTGTGAGCTCATCCTGAACGGACGTGTTCCTTAGAGCTCCGCTGAATCAATCAAGGACCACATTACTAAGTATTTTATTACTTCAACTATTTTTGACGAACTTGTACTGTACGTACTGTGTCAACTAAAGGACTTAACTAAAGGACTTAAGATCACAGTTCATTTCGAAGAGATCTTAATGGCTTCGTCTCGGAATCGATTACAGTTTGCTTGGTTGGGAGACTATGAGTACTTAAACAGTTCTTTAGCATCGACTTAAATCTACCCGGAACATGGAAATAGCCTGGTGGTGATAAAAAAGCGTTCGAGACAAGCGAGACGGTGATCTCCTGGAGGAAAAGTAAAAATCTGTTGCCGACTATCGAGGGCGTAGATGTGAACATAATTAAGCAACTATTTTTCTCTAAAGTCTGCGAGAAAATTTACGAAATTAAGTCTGCTGATGTTATTGAATCTCTTGGTTGGGTACACACGACCACATCACAGAAGATCAAGTCAATTCTTCTGTAAAGAATTTTAAATTATTACACTGTCCCTAATTTGAAAGAGTCACTGATTATAAGGAGTAGTTCAATGCAGGTTAATTATAATCTTAGAAACAGTAATACTGAGATAGATCTTCCAAAACCGAGAAGGGAGTTCCTGAAAAAAGCCGCTTTGAATACAGTGGGGCAAAACTTTGGAACAGCCTTCTCGGGAAGCGAAAGAAGCGCAATCTATTTATTCCTTTAAAATGAATATGTAAAGTAGTATAATTAATATCAGTGGTGTCAAGTAACGAAGTAAATGTACTTCGTTACTGTACTCGAGTACTATTTTTGAGAAGTTAGCATGTAACAGAGTAAACTTTTTCTGGAGTACCGAGTACGTTTACTTGGAACGAAGTCGTTTTAAGAAGTAACGTTTTACTTCGTTATTTTCATTTTGTGGCGAAGAACTTCTACTTTTACTCGAGTACTTTAGTAATTTAGGCACAACTGAAATACTCATGAAATACTCATGTATGCAGGGACACACCTATACTTTAAGTATATTTGTATATTTGTAAATATTTTTATATGCCCCTGAAAAACAACACCTGTTGATAGAGACTGAAACGATACAGTAAAGAAAACTGTACAACATCCTGACTATATTAGTAATAATAATTTTATATAATATTATGCAAGCATATTGTTGCAAATTGATTATATGCATGCAAATCAAGATTATATTAAATAAATTGGCTAAACAATACGATATTGACGTCCACAATAGGAGGAATATAAAGGAAATTTTGAATTATGAAGGAAAGTAGAATGAAATTTCATGTTTACTGATGTATGACCATTGATTAGGCAACAATAACCTTCAATATGGCGGATATTTTGGCGTTAAAGTAATTCAACTCGTAAACGACATCGTAAACCCCGAATTTTATTTCATAAAATGATTTCTCATTTAGTATACTCAATCACTTTGACAATTTTGCCATTGCAACGGCAGTTGTGTAACTTTTGTGGAAAATTACAAACTCTTTAGATGTTGTTTTACAACAGTAAGATACTTTTTGTTTTTCAGTCAACAAGTAATAAAGACCTTACGATTTTAGGACGGCAACGCGACGGCAACGGCTACCAATACAATAGATCATTGATAAGAATTGAGTAATTACAATATATGAATAATTTAGACATTGTCCTCGCTCTGTTTACGACGCTAAATCACAGATTTTCACGTCTTGATACAACGGCTGCATTCCAAGCCACAACAAGACTAGTGCAACTTCAAACTGGCTTCAGTATAACTCTTCCCAAACATTTAACCCATGTCTTCAACTTCTAAAACTGTATTAAATTCATACGATTGATAATATACGACGAACTATCTTCACTACTATTTATTTGAAGGAGTTTGTTTTGGCCGTCGTCGTCGCGTTGCCGTCCTAAAATCGTAAGGTCTCTAATAATTGCACTAGTGGGCTAGCCTGATAAAACACACGACCTTTCACTCTCCCTGAAATAATTGCCCAAAAATGCGGATCTGAAAAGTGAATTTTCCATTTTTTAAACTGTATTGAGCCACCTTATTATGAAAGCCACTTCAAGTGGTATTTGCGCTTATCGTAATATTAAATAACATCGTTCAAATAGTGACAAAAATTTTACTTATAAGACTCTTATACTATAGCGAAGCCAACCAAGTTGATTAAATTAATAAATTTTAAAACTATTTAAATATTTATACCTCTTCCCCTGTAACGATCATGTCTGCCATAACCAACATAAATTGACAGCAAGCATGCTGCGATAAATAGCCACAATTCTAAAGATGAAAACTGAGTCACTAACTACAGCTAATTCAAAAAAGGTTGTCCTTTGCAAACACTACAGAACGAAATAAACACTAAAGAACAAAATCTAGGACCCATTGCAAACCATGAATAAGTTTTAAGAATACGGCAAAAAATGCTTCAAAAATCAAAAGTGTTACGGAAAAGTCCAATTAAGAGGAACCTTTTGGCGATGGAACTTTAATTTATACAACTTGTGAAATATTATTCCAATGAAATTAGAGAACAAAAAACACTGACCTGCTTTCATGATTGGTCTTTATCTCAGTCCAACAGAAAGAAATCTGAAAATTGGAGATATTTTAAAGTGAAACGTTTTAGAGTTTGTATTAAATTATATTGCATGCAATGCGATAAATAAACATTATGTTGTCATATACCTTGTCTTGAACGGCAAACGAAATAAAAAAATCTTGAAATTGAACCTGAAATGATCCCAAAGAAAATAGTGTTATACCATATATAATATACTAAAAATTGCTGCGATAAAATAAAATTAAATAACATACCCAATTTAGTCCTCTTTATCTCAATCCAACAGCAAGATGAAGTAAATTGAACAAGATTGCCGTAGCGAGCCTCTTTATATGGTCTCATTTTTGGAGGAAAAATCCGACCAAACAGTGCCATGCACTGTCCTTCACGCATTTTGCACCAGTTAACAACCCACACTTGCCACGTGCAATTAAATTATTAAACTCTTGAAAATCGTCGAGACGAGGTCATCGCAATATATTCTATGGCATCAAACCAATGCATGAATTGCGTGGTCACATATGCTATAGAGGAAAATTTTACCCGCGCAGCAAGGCTCTTCACATTTGCTACCCCCGGAACGTTGAACGCAAGGCCGGGCGTTCCTGTGTACGAATTCGTGGGAGAACCCCTCAAAGGTTCAATCTATAGTGGAACTTCTACCAATGGCTCGGCATTCGGGCCTGGATTCCGTTAAAATCTCCGAGTGTTGAAACAGGAACTATTTTGAGGTGCGATAACCAGTTCATGCAGTGATACTGTAAATGAAAAGATTTGTGCAGTGATTAATGCACATTTGCGCAGTAAAAATCACGATTTACGGGTGGTAACAGATCACCCATTAGAAATTATTTTCAAAACCACATGTGGTTTCTGTTCATATTACTTAGAACCAATTAGAGTTACAAGCAAAGAAGAAGAATTTTATTAGCAGAGCAATTTTATATCAGCATATCAAAATTATATAAGTGCAGTATATGGTATACTATATATTACATGATTCATTAATCTCATTCATATGAAATCCAGGTCGTAACGGATCACCTATAAGAAATTATTTTTAACAGATATTAGGCCTACTTAACAATCAATTAGAGTTATAGAGGCGAAGAAGAATTTTATTTGCACGGCATTGTACATCAGTGTAACAAAATTCTAAGTATGATAAACTATTATACATGTATAATTGTTAATCTGTGCGCAGTGGCCAAAGTTGATGTATCAGTAAAGGGAATAAATAACGGAATGATGTATCAGTAAAGGGAATGAATAATTATAGTTATATCTGAGTAAACATATATTAAGACTAAGATTGATCTAAAAGCCCTTAATTTAAACCGAATTAATGATTCAGAAATTTTGAGGAGCTAAATTTAAAGACTTTCCATAATTTGTCTGACTAAAATTCTGCTCGTCAGCAAATCTAGTTATGCAGGTCATGTTTTCATCAGCGTATGTATGTGTGTGTCAATGTGTATACGTCTCAGTGTTAGCAAGATAACTTTAAAAATAATCACAAAACCATGAACACATGCATGACTCCTCAAAGAGAGTTGGGGTTGTTCCCTTGGTAGTATACCTACAGGTGGCTCATGGGACCATGGAGAATCTGAGAAACACATTAAATGCCTAGAAGTTAAAGCCATATTATTCAGTCTCTGATTCAGTCTAAAATAATTTTGATATAATAACGTTAAGAATTCAAGCGCTTTCATTGGTCGAGAGCCATGATCTATTATTAGAGGACAGACGCACGGAGTAGTTTCAGTTCATTAATTAATAATATAGACTGAATGATGTATAGGGAATACACAATTATAGTTAATAGTTCTGAGTAAATAAGACTGAGATTGATCTAAATGCAGCCCTTAATAAAAACCGAATTTTAAATGAACATTTCAATTGCATAATCAATTGATTCCAAAATCTTTTAGGAGCTATAAATTTGAAGGTTTCCCATAATTTGTGCGACTAAAATTCTGCTCATCAGCAAATCAGTATGTGTGTGTCATTGTGTATGTGTCTCAGCGTTAGCAAGATAACTTTAAAAATATCAAACATATTAAATTAACACGAAATTTCTGGAACTAATGGACATAATAGTATTCCAAAGGTTATTGGGCTAGTATTCCAAAGGTCGTAGGTTCGACTCTCACCGTGGCCAGGCATATTTTTCAAGCTTGCCCACCAGAACAAGTATAGAGTCAACTTCTAGCTCACAGAAAATATTATAATGGATATATTGCGCAAAGATAAACTGATCAAATTTTTGTTCCAAGTCTCCGTGGGTGTCTTCTTGTTCCATTTATTGTTCAGTACATAAGTATATTTCTGTAGACTTGAAAGTAATTTTTTGTTTTTCACAACAATTGTATATTAATCGGATATTGAAACAGCTAGACGTGTGTGGTAAAAGCTCTCCTAGCGCATGCGTTTACCATGCATGCAATGAACTATAACACGCATTAACCTTGGCACATTCCAATTATTTGCGCCAGATAATATTAATGCGCATTTAAACACTTGAGGCAGAAACCTGTGCACGACGGGCACTTTGCCATCTATTCTAGGTTACCAATAGAGGAAAATTTCAACCTTGCAGCAAGGTGCTTTAGCTTTGCTACCCCCCCCCCCCCTTTCTACTCCATTCACCAAACAAGCAGAATCACCCATCAGAAATTAATTCAAAAGCACGTTTCTGTTCATATAACCTATACATCAATTAAAGTCAAAGAAAAAGAAGAATTTTATTAGCACAGCAATTTTACATCAGCATATCAAAATTATAAGCATGATATCCCATATTCATACATGTATATTCGTTATAGATATTCATGCAGGTACACAACTTAAAAGTACAGTTTCTGTCCATACAACCCATCAATCAATTAGAGTTGCAGCCAAACAAGAAGAATAATTTTATTAGCCAGTAATTTTACGCCAGTTTAATAAATTACATGCAAATATGATAAACGACTATACATGTATAATTCGTTAATCTGTGTGCAGTGGCCAAAGTGAGGCATATAGCCTAGGCTTTCGAGTTGATCATTGCATCTCAGTGCATTAATAATATAGACGGAATGGTGTAGAAAGAGAACAAATAATTAGAGTATTTTTTAACTTGTACATGCATATATAATGCATAGTGGAATTCTTGTACTAGAATTCTTTCAGTTCTAAGATATCGGATTCTCTATAAATTCTTGTAAATTCTACTTAATTCAGCGCGCTCATGGGCCATGGCTGCATGCAATGTAAACTTCAATAAACTATCTATCTATCTATCACTAGTTAAATATGAGTAAACATGAGTTTCTTTTAAACCGGTTTTTAGACTATTGAGTTGTTATATATAGATCCGACTAAGATTCTGCATGCTCATCAGCAAATCAGGTTTCGTACGAAATTGTGACCGCAATTATGGAATCAGTAAAAATAGTTGGACATGTGTTATTAACATCGAGAATTTTGTAGGATGTTTTTATGTTTAGATTATTTGTTAGGAGAATTTTCACGTAACTTGTGATTCAAATTGCACTCCCGCATTGCGGTCGGCAGCGGAAGACGGCGGCCGGCAACACTTGAGCAGTCTTCCGGACGACGTCACTGCAATTATAGATTATAGACAACCATGCCAATCACTTCATTCATTCCAAAGTTACAAGTATTCTACAGGGGAAACTTTCAACGTTCAGATCCTGATTCCTAGTTCAGATAAACCCTCGTCTGTTAAAACAGGAACTATTTTGAGGTGCGATAACCAGTGATACTGAAGCGAATCACCCATCAAAAATTATTTTCAACTATGAATTTCGAATCAATTAGAGTTACTAGCACGGAAGGATTTTATGAGCACAGCAAATTTACATAGTAGCATATCAAATTATAACTATATATAGTTTGTTTATCCATACAATACAACACTGACGCGATACAACACGGACACTGAAATGTACCAGACATACAAAACTTAACGGATAACGTACCATGCATGCATAAGAAATTATTTTCAAAAGAACAGTTTCTGTTCATATAACCTATCAATCAATTCTCTGTTACACGCAAAGAAGACGAAGATTGAAGAAAAATTCTATTAGCACAGCAATTTTAAATTTACACCGCATATAGCTAAGTATGATAAACTATTATTATACATGTATATAATTCGTTCATCTGTATTGCATTTCAGTTCATTAACTAATAATATACTGGAATAAAGGGAATAAATAATTAGTGTTATTATATACACAAGGTCTGGATATGAGGTATTCTGTAATCTGATTGGTTCTCTACTAGCAGGATATTAGCTCATATCCTGCTAGTATAGAGAAAAACAAAATATCAGTGTAATCTAATATTTATGAAATCTGCTGTGTTGGTGTAATGTACTCAGGTGAATAAGATGTTTGTGTGATGTTACTCTGAGTGTATATCCACACCGGGCGGGCTTGAAAAATATGCCTGGCCACGGCGGGATTCGGATCTACGACCTTTGGAATACTAGCCCAATTCCGATGTTTTGCAAACGAGAAAACGACAAGTTGTCACTTTTTATAACCTTTACAGGATTAAAAACAATGAAAAAACTCCCACAAATTGTGTTCAGGTTAGCCAATAAAATTTTAAAGTTTTAAATGGTTAAAAATATATATTTTTGAAAAAATAATCAGCCGAAAGAGCGAAGACAAAAATATAAACAAAATAGAAAAATATTGAAAATATTCGAAAAGCAAAGTCTGTGAATTCAGACCTTGTGTATATAATAAAACAGTTGTTCCACTCACTCTCGTCGAATATGAGCGATAGCCGATTCGGCGCTGCGCGCCTCATCGGCTATCAGCTCATATTCGACTCGAGTTCGTAGAATAACTGTTAATTATATCTGTCATCTAAGCAAATAAAACTGAGATTGATCTAAAAGCCCTTCAACCGAATTTTAAATGAACATTTCATTTCATAATCAATTGATTCCCAGATTTTCTTAATTGACTCCTTTAGTTCCATTTATTGTTCAAGTGACACTGACGAGTAGATATTTCTTATAATAGTTTTGTTTGTTTGTGGAAACACCATGTAAATTTATTACTGCAAAGCTTTCGATCCGTAAGCCCGGATCTTCATCAGTGCTAATAATAGAACTGCATGTTTTAACTGTTTTATCGCGATGCAAACGTACAAAGAACTTATTATAATAAGTTCTCTCTGATAATTATATATTGGATATTAAACCTTGGCGCACTCCAACTATTTGCGCCGGATAATATTCAATGCACAATTAAACACTTCAGCTGCATTCGTGCGTGTTGCAAGTCGTAATATTACTTACTTATTACACGCATGTGGTTATACAAGGCTATGGAAATTCAACAGGCTGTCGTTCGATCATCATAAACTTTGCTAAATAATTCAATTTTTACATAGGACGAAAGAGCTCATGTTATTTAGCTTTTCAATGATACCTATATTTTAAATCGTAACGATGAGAAATGGCCACATACTCAAATGAAATGGTCAAATAAAAATGGCCGGTCGAAATCATATTCTTCCACCGTTGGGAATTGCAAATAAGTTAATAATGTTATACAAAGTTAGTCAATCCAAAAGCAACGCGAGCCTGCTGCAACCTATTTGTTTCGTAAAAGGTTTTGATTACGAATGTTCTCTGTTCATGGGTTAATTGAACCATGTTTAATGACGTTCTTATATTGAGTTATTATCTCACTAAGACGAAGATTGACGAGTTGAGCTCATTTTCGACAATTTAACATTCAGTTTTAATTCCCTCTTGGGAGTTGTCTATCAGTCTATGTTCGTTTTCCATGTTGTCTATCAGTCTATGTTCGTTTGTCGACCGGCAATTTCTATTTGACGAGTATGTGGCCATTTCTCATCGTTACGATTTAAAAAGAGTATCATTGAAAAGCTAAATAACTGTTCTTTCGTCCTATGTAAAAATTTAATTGTTTAGCCACGTTTATGCCGTGCACGATAGCCTGTTGAATTTCCATAGCGTTTCTTTTTTTAGACCGTGACCCTGTATATATGCTTCTAATTTAATAGTAAGCCCCTCACGCCATTCGTAGACCGGTACGACTCGTTGAATTTGTTCAATTAACGATACGACCAGTGTCATGTGACTTAGCAAGTTCATATGTTCGGTTCGGTCCTAGCGCATGCGTTTACCATGCATGCAATGAACTATAACAGTTAACCTTGGCATACTCTAATTATTTGCGTCAGATAATATTAATGCGCATTTAAACACTTGAGCTGCAATCTTGCGGACGACGCGCACCATCTATCAGTTCTACAATCGTCCACAAAATATATTGAGACTATTTAAATCAATCCCCTCCCCCCTTATTTCAATGTTGAAACCTACTGTACTTATCCAAAACGAACATAAGGTGACACTAGAACCGCAACTGTGTCACTGGCAGTTGAAATTTAACATATGATGTTGGATTTAAACTATATTGTAATGCCTAACAACTTTGAAATCGGGGGAGGGGGTATGTCTCAAATATTTTGTGGACGATTGTAGTTACCAATAGAGGAAAATTTCAACCTTGGAGCAAGGCGCTTTAACCCCCCCCCCCCCAGAAAATGCAGTGAAAATAGTAACACGAACGGAAATCATGGGAACGAGGTCACGGAGCCCATTCTACACTCCAATACTTCAACGGTGGAACTTCTACAAACAGGATCACTCATAAAACCTATGAATCCATTAGAGTTACAGGCAAAAAAGAAGATTGAAGAAGAAGCCTATTAGCACAGCAATTTTTCACCAGTACAATGAAACAATAATTATATATTATGACATGATAAAATATTTTATATGTATACTGAATTCGTTAATCTGTGCGCAGTGGCCAAAGTTGCATCAAGGCGTCCAAATTGATCATTGCGTTTCAGTTCATTAATTAATAATATAGATGGAATGACGTATAAAGGGAATACACAATTACAGTTATATCTGAGTAAATATATATGACTATACGATTGATCTAAAAGCCCATAATATAACAGAATTTTAAATGAACATTTACCGCATTATCAAGTGATTCAGAAATTTTAAGGAGCTAAATTAAAAGGCTTTCCATAATTTGTCTAAATTTCCGCGCAACAGCGAATCTAGTTATGGAAGACATGTTTTCATCAGTGTTTGTATGTGTGTGCATGTGTGTCTGTTAGCAAGATAACTTAAAAAATATCAAACACATCAACACGAAACTTTGTGGGACTAATGGACATATTGCACAAAGATAAATGGATCAATTTTTTGTTCCTAGTCTTCGCGGGTGCTTTCTAGTTCCATTTATTGTTCAGTACATATAAGTATATTTCTGTGGACTTGAAAGTGTTTTTTTATTTTTCACAATAATTGCATATTACTTGGATATTGAAACAGCTAGACCGTGTGTGGTAAAAGCCCTCCTAGCGCATGCGTTCACCGATGCAATGAACTATAACATACCGCAGTAACCTTGGCGAGCTTTGGCGCGCTTAGATCTAATTATTTGCGCCAGATAATATTAATGCGCATTTAAACACTTGAACTGCAATCGTGCGGACGACGCGCACTTTGCCATATCTATTCTAGGTTATCAATAGAGGAAAATTTCAACCTTGAACCAAGGCGCTTTAGCTTTGCAACCCCTCCCCCCCCGAAAATTCAGTGAAAATGGTAACACGAGCGAAAATCATGGTAACGAGGTCACGGGTGCATGGATTGTACCGCAATACTTCTACGGTAGGACTTCTGGCAGTCTGCACAACGTAGACCTCCATCCAACAAACAGAATCACCCATCAGAAATTATTTTTAAAAGCACAGTTTCTGTTCATAGAACCTATATGATTCCATCAAAGTTACAGGCAAAGAAGAAGAAGAAGATTAAAGAAGAAGCCTATTAGCACAGGACTTTTTCACCAGTACAACAAAACAATAATTATTAAGAATGATAAACTATTATACATATATGTATAATCCGTTAATCTGTGCGCAGAGGCCAAAGTTGCATATATAGGCGTTCCAGTTGATCATTTCAGTTCGTTAATTAATAATATAGCCGGAATGATGTGTAAAGGGAATAAATACTATTATAGTTATATCTGAGTAAATATATAAGACTAAGACTGATCTAAAAGCCCTTAATTTAAACCGAATTAATGATTCAGAAATTTTGAGGAGCTAAATTTAAAGACTTTCCATAATTTGTCTGACTAAAATTCTGCTCGTCAGTAAATCTAGTTATGGAGGTTATGTTTTCATCAACGTTTGTATGTGTGTGTCAATGTGTATGTGTCTCAGTGTTAGCAAGATAACTTAAACAATATCAAATATATTAACACGAAAATTTCTGGAACTAATGAACATTGCGCAAAGATGAATTGATCAAATTTTTTACTTGTTCCGAGTCTCCGCCGGTGCTTTCTAGTTCCATTTATTGTTCAGTACATAAGTATATTTCTGTGGACTTGAAAGTATTTTTTTATTTTTCACAACAATTAATTGGATATTGAAACAGCTAGACGTGTGTGGTAAAAGTTCTCCTAGCGCATGCGTTCACCGATGCAATGAACTATAAAATGCATTAACCTTGGCTAGCTTACTCTAATTATTTGTGCCGGATAATATTAATGCGCATTTAAACACTTGAGCTGCAATCTTGCGGACGACGCGCAATTTGCCATCTATTCTAGGTTACCAACAGAGGATAATTACAACTTTGCAGCAAGGCGCTTTAGCTTTGTTACCCCCTCCCAGTGAAAATGCAGTGGGGATGGTAACACGAGCGCAAATCATGGGAACGAGGTTAAGGCAGGATTCTACCCCAACGCTTATTTCGTAAAAAATAGATGTTTTATGGTGGAAAAAGTATCTTTATGTCTCATTATTGTTCAGGGCCATGACGTTGTTATGATGTCATCATGTTTCCATGGTAACATAATTTTGTATAATTTTATGTATCAGTATTATTAAATTGATGTACAAAAGGTCTTAATGGTTTTGTGAGTAATAAATTATCTGATTGAACTTTTCGTGCTATTTTATGTCATTCCACGATAGCAACGGTAAGTGTTCAACTGTGACATCATTGCTGCCGCAGCGAGCGAGCCTGAAGCGAGCGAGCAAGGCAGCAGATCCTAATTTTGTTTCGTGTGTCGAAAACAAAATTTTCTATTTGGCGCATTGCATGACGGTACCAGTGAATTTTGACCGTGGTGCAGCGCGGTCAGGCATAAGGCAAATAGGCAATGTGATCATCTTTCATCTTTGGTCTTCTTTCATGGAAAGCCATAACTATCTTAAAGTGATCAAACGGCAGTTTGTTGGGTGCTTTTAGCATAATACGGCGGTGGTTTCGGCATTATATGCGGTGCTTTCGCCAATATACGCGGTGGTTGGAGCCGATTATACGCGGTGCTTTCGCCATTCATACCGGGTGCTTTTACCATTATACGCGGTGCTTTCACCATTTTAATATACGCGGTGGTTTCGCAATTATACGCAGTGGTTCAAGCATTATACGCGGTGCTTTTAACATTATACGCGATGTTTTCATTCAACATTATTTCCATATTCTTTCATGTATATGATTTCACGATTGCTTAAATTTGGTATGTGGTTGTCTGGTTGACAATGCTTTTTGGTTTTTGCCTCTGGTCTGCAATGACATGCTTTAAAAAGGTTTATTTATGCACTTTGTGAGTTCTATATATTATCATATAGTGATTTATTAGTAATAAATATGTGTATATATAATAAAAATAATTAAAATAAAAATAATTGATAAATAAAAATAATTGATAAATAATTACACTAAAATAATTGATAAATCTAACCATTGGTCCCTTTTACTATATCAAGAATCCCTCGCTTTTCAAAGATATAAACCTGAACTTAATCATGGACTTAAAGCTTCTAAAGAACTAATCATATTTCATTAATCAACCTAACTATTGTATCATATTTCTTCATATAAATACCGCTTTTGATATATAACCTAGCTAGTTTATCCTGATGATGACTGAAATATAGTCGAAACGTAGATAAATAAAAATGTTATCGATTTTTGGAGTTTCACTTGTTTTGTATGTGTATATATATAAATGAATATAACGCAGCGAATGCGCCAATCAGTATTAACGCTGCTGAAATACGATATTAATAAAATCTTGAATGTGCCGTACGATTTAATTATGTTTTTGGATTTAAAAATGCCTGGTCTAATTGGCCGTTTTTGAAAATGTTGATGCATAAATTATGGATGATTCCAATAGGCAATTCCAGCTTTTAGTTTATGCGTGCAGGCGACGATGGGGAGAAAGGTATCATATTGCTGATTATGCTAAAAAAATAAAAATGGTGGCCGTGTAAACACGGGGTGATAACTTATACATGTAAATATTGAAATATTTCGGTTGTTTCGGTAGTTTTTATTGAAATTTTTCAGCATAATCAGCAATATCGAGGGGCAATTCACTCCAAAAATCCCGTACACTTCGTCAAAAAATCCGGAAAAAATCCAGAAAAAATCCATGAAATCCTCAAAATCCGTTGAATCCATCAAAATCCGAAAAATCCTTTAAAAACCACAGAAATCCTTCAAAAATCCACGGAAATCCTTCAAAATCCTTAAAAATCCACAAATCCACAAAAAATATATGACGTACTTGGTGTAATTTACTCGTAAAGGTTCTATGCCACGTTCAAAATGGCGGACAGCGAAAGCTAAACGCTTACCGTGATCGCTGTCATTATATTTCGTAATTATTGGACCACTCTACATTTCCATTTATACGCTCGAGTATATGCCAAGTTTTTTTAGCCTATTACTACTAAATATGTGTTCTTGTTACAATGACGTTATGTTGTAAAATATAATTACAAAACCAAAAGTTATTCACCATTGTCTTTTACTGTTTTTGAAAGAATAATGAACTTGTTTGAATTTTAAACAAAATGACTGCATGCCCAGCCTTCGTTAGTTTCTGAAGGCTGTGGTCCTAGTCCCAGTCCTCTGCTCGACCCTGACCGTCCTGGCATAACGTTGACGTCGTACAACTTAAGATTATTTGTTCAAAACGTTACCTAGCTCTATAACTCTATAATTAAAAAAAATCCAGAAAAAATCCGAACAAATCCGGAAAATCCAAACAAATCCGGAAAATCCAGCAAATTTTCTCTTCAAAAATCCGCTAAAAAATCCGGGAAAAATCCGCTAAATCCGCTAAAAAATCCGCGAATTTTTAAAAATCCGAAAATCCCGTACGCTTTTTTGGAGTGAAATGCCCCTCGAGCAATATGATACCTTACTTCCCATCATCCCCAGCAGGCATAAACTAAAAGCTGGAATTGCCTATTCATTGCAAATATTTCTTATTCTTGTTCTTTAAAATACTAAAGGTTATGGCGATATTATTTGGTGAAAAGCTTAGCTTAGCATGGACTGGTGATTATCAATCCCTGAAGAATTTTATAAGCGACGATCTGCAGCTGGAAGGCGTTTGGTCGCAGCCTGGAGGAGATAAAAAGCTATTCACTGGAGATGAAGCAACGATAATTTGGCGAAGGAATAAGAACTTGCTGAGTATCGATGGGAAGAGAGCAAACGATATCGTGGGAAAGTTGTGTAAAATTATATGTGGGCAAGACGAAGACAGCTCAGAAACGCCTGTCTCGAGGCGATCAAGCGTGCAATCATCATGTACTTGTGAGGGGATTGGAACTCTTAAACAGGGACAGTTGATCAGTGGAGAAGCGATTCAAGCGCTATCGGGGTCTGTTGCACAACTCGCGTCGATGATTACACAACTTCGGGATTTTGTGAACTGGAAAGAGACAAATCATTGTAGTGCAGCTTCGAAAGCGCCAACACTTGAAGTGGATAAATATGGTAATCTGAATCCTTGTAACACAAAAGACACTTGCCCTAGTGTACCTAATGAGCCTACCAATCTTGATAACAACAATGAGGTTAGTAACGATTTACATGATTGCACTACAGAAAATTTAAATGTAATATTAACAGTTGATTCAGTACCTGAAAATAACTTAACAGTTGAGAGAAAAGTTAACTGTTTATATGATTTAACGCATAAAATCTACAACTCGCTCAACAAGCCGACTATCATAAACGCCGATTCAAAACAATTATACAAGTCCGATGTCCTAAACAACGATAATCAAACAGAAAACTCATCTCGCTCTGAATATTATGACTTGTCTATGGATCTGGAAGGCGTTAAACTCGATGTTGTAATTAATCAATCTAAGCTTTCAAACAGTATCTCAATAAACCAAAAAGATACTAGCCAAAACACTGAATCGATCAATAAACTCAGAGACCAATTGTCTAATATGCAAAGCAGAATTGATGCATTAGAAGCCAAACTAGATAATCCCCTACCAAAGAAATTAACAACGAATGAGAATTCCCCAGAGAACAATGAGAGTAAGACTGCCTCGCCGCCAATACAACCTCCATTGAATCAGTTAAACAATGACGAAATATCGATTATAAAACCCTTGGCCTTGGATGAAAATACAAATCAATCACGCGTTAATTTAAAAAGCAATCAAGATCAAAACGAGTGGTTGAACCCTGCGCTTGATCCCCTAGAACTAAATAAGACAGACAAAATTTCCCACATAAACAAATGTGAAATTAAGGAAGCGACTAACATTCAATACAATGATCAAGGCGAAGCTATTCGAGATGCCGATTGTTCTTCTGAACAAAGTGTCATACGCAGAATTAAACCTAAACCTAACACCAAATACAAAGGCCATAAAACATCATTGAATACAAATAATAGTCTAAAACAAATGGCAAACGGCACAACAGACGTCACACACTGCGACACGAATAACAGGATAGAACATAGCGATCAGGATCAAAGCGAAAAGAAATACAAACACAGTCTACCTAGCAAACAACCACACGAATGGTTGAAATGGCTACCTTTGCTTGAACCCCTAGAACCAATTGAGACAGACGAATTTTCATACAGAAATGAAATTAAGGAAGCAACTAATGCTCAATTCAACGATCCAGACGAAACTAATTCGCATGTTGAGTGCTCTGAACCACCAAATTTCATCCAGTCTCTCTCTAGAACAAATACAAATAATTGCCTGCGGCCAAACCTGATAAATTTTCGGCAACATCGTTCGAAACGTCGCCCTCCGGACTGGCTCAAATATTTGGACCTAGTCAACCAAATAACCAGAACCAGTACGTAATACCTGACTTGGCATATACATCTTTTGGTCCAATATCTAATCGTTTGAATGAGTCTGAAACCATCCCGGTTAGAATAACCAACCGTCGACTAGTACAGAGGTCTACTAACCAAAAACTCAGTCGTAACTTAATACTTATTCCAATAAGGAAAAACAATATATGTGAATCATCAATTGCCTATTCAGTTCCATCTATACTCTTAACCAACGCATGTCATGTAACGAACAAAATAACTGAACTCTCTGGAATTGCCGCAGTCAATAACCCCTCCTTGATCATAATTACAGAGTCTTGGCTGAACTCAAACATCCCGGATACTGCTGTGGAAATAAGCAATAAACTCAATGCACATCGTCGTGATCGTCCCACGCCCGGCGGCGGTGTCTTAGTCTACGTGAATAACAAAATACCAACTACCCGCCTAAGAAATCTTGAAGAGGATGGGAAAGAAGTCCTACGGCTCTTACTTAAACCGCCCAGAACCCCCAGGCCCTATAGTGCGATAATAGTTATTGGTGTGTACTACCCACCTGGACAGACAATTGAAGATGAAAGAGAAATGTACGAGTATGTTACTAACGGACTTGACAACATTTTGCAGGACCACCCTTCAGCTGGCGTAATTATCGCCGGAGATTTCAACAAAATGAGACTGAACCCACTATGTAGACGTTTCAACCTTAAAAAAACCGTACGGGCTCCTACAAGAGGTAGAAATATTCTAGACCAAATCCTTACCAATATGCCAGAGCTATACAATGATGTTCAACATCTGCCACCGATCGGCCGTTCCGACCACCAGTGCTTACTGCTCACCCCAAAGTTGAAACAAAAGGTTAAACCGGTCTCCCGAAAAGTGCGCCTGACGAAATGTAGTAACCTAATCGAACTGGGCATACATATGAATAGAGAGAACTGGGAAACAGTCTACGATGCCAGAGAGGTTGACGACAAAGTAAGTGCGTTCACTTGTACTATCGTGCGCATGCTTGATAAATCGCTGCCTAAACGCACTGTACGTGCCCACCCCTCCGACAAGCCGTGGATGACACCGCGTATAAAGCATGAAATAAAAGCTAGGCAAAAGGCGTTTAAATCTGGAGATATAACAAGGTACAAACTATTATGTGACAAAGTTACCTCACTTGTATCAAATGCGAAAAAGAATTACTATCAACTAAAAGCAGAGGGTACACGCGAAACGAATCCGGCAAAGTGGTACAAAACCATATTTGAACTTGCTGCCGCTAATGACTGTAACTCTCAACCACCAGCTGATGCAGCAGACTTAGCGGAACGCCTGCAACAAAGCTTCACCAAACCTTGGCAGAATGCCAACCCCACTGAAATTCCGGACGTTGGGGAAATTGAACACCTACTTAAGAATGATACCAGTCCCCCGTTGCCTTCCATCGGACAAATTAAGGCTACCCTTAAACATCTAAATCCCAGGAAGGCCACTGGCTCAGATGAGATCCCTCCATGGTTACTGAAACGTTACCATGAAGAACTTGCCCCTGTTATTCATAACATCATATGCTCTAGCATCTCCCAGGCTAAATACCCAACCCTATATAAACACGCATTGGTCACCCCAGTGACTAAAATATACCCTCCTAATGACATGGATAATGATTTTCGCCAAATCTCAGTATTACCGCAATTGGCTAAAGTCTTAGAAAGCATCCAACTTAAATAAAACAAAGGGGACCTTAAGATCAAGGACAATCAACATGCATTTACACACGGTAGATCAACTGTATCTGCACTGGCGAGCATCACCCAAAATTGGTTCAACAAGACTGAAAACTCACGTGATGGAAGAATGGGTATCCACGCCCTATTTATTGACTTTTGCAAAGCAAATGATCTGGTGGACCGCTTCTGGCTATGGACACGGAGCTTTCTAGAAGGGAGGAGTCAGCAACTAAAATTACAAGGTGCTCTGTTATCTATAAGGCCTTGCCCTTCCGGAGTCTCCCAGGGATCTGTTATATCACCAACATTGTTTAATGTTCATGTGGATGACCTCGAAGACTGCATTCCCAATTATCTGGACATCAATACGCACAAATACGCAGATGACTGCACTCAAGATGAAGTGATTCCATACGGTTCTACTACCAACATGCAAGAGGTGCTCGATAATAAACGACTGGGCACATAGAAACAAGATGAAACATAACGCGAAAAAGACGAAAGACATGTGGATCTGCTTTAAAGCTGCAATTCCGGAACCACCACATCTTAAAATTGGCGATGATACAATTGAAAGAGTAAAGTCATTCAAGTTGCTAGGTCTTTGGATTGACAATACCCTTAAATGGAACACCCACATTGACGAAATTGCAAGGAGGGCAAACAAACGCTTATTCTACCTACGAGAGTGTCGTTGAGCAGATCTACCAACTAATGTGGGTTTGACGTGCTATGAATCCAAATTAAGACCAGTTTTGGAATATGCGGCCCCACCAGAATAGAAGCCTGAAAATTTTGGGTCTACCTTCTGATTCTCTTCAATCTCTAGAACAACGTCGGGATAAACTTTCAATTCGCGAGTACGAGAAAATCATTAATGACGAAACACACCCATGCAGGAAGTACATACCAGACATGGTGACGAACAAGTATGACCTAAGAACACCAAAAACTCTATAAAGCATGAAATAAAAGCTAGGCAAAAGGCGTTTAAATCTGGAGATATAAGAAGGTACAAACTATTATGTGACAAAGTTACCTCACTTGTATCAAATGCGAAAAAGAATTACTATCAACTAAAAGCAGAGGGTACACGCGAAACGAATCCGGCAAAGTGGTACAAAACCATATTTGAACTTGCTGCCGCTAATGACTGTAACTCTCAACCACCAGCTGATGCAGCAGAGTTAGCGGAACGCTTGCAACAAAGCTTCACCAAACCTTGGCAGAATGCCAACCCCACTGAAATTCCGGACGTTGGGGAAATTGAACTCCTACTTAAGAATGATACCAGTCCCCCGTTGCCTTCCATCGGACAAATTAAGGCTACCCTTAAACATCTAAATCCCAGGAAGGCCACTGGCTCAGATGAGATCCCTCCATGGTTACTGAAACGTTACCATGAAGAACTTGCCCCTGTTATTCATAACATCATATGCTCTAGCATCTCCCAGGCTAAATACCCAACCCCATTGGTCACCCCAGTGCCTAAAATATACCCTCCTAATGATATGGATAATGATTTTCGCCAAATCTCAGTATTACCACAATTGGCTAAAGTCTTAGAAAGCATCCAACTTAAATTAAACAAAGGGGACCTTAAGATCAAGGACAATCAACATGCATTTACACACGGTAGATCAACTGTATCTGCACTGGCGAGCATCACCCAAAATTGGTTCAACAAGACTGAAAACTCACGTGATGGAAGAATGGGTATCCACGCCCTATTTATTGACTTTTGCAAAGCAAATGATCTGGTGGACCACGGATTGCTTTTAAGGAAGCTCGCCAAAATGAACGTGTCGAAAAGCTTCTGGC
>CACRXK020004128.1:0-24656 GCA_902702795.2 Paramuricea clavata
CTGTTGGTACTATCTGGGCAACAAGCATCCGCTATTGGAGACCACCTATTGCGTTTACTATATAGTTGATCGAATTTGACGGGTCGTGGAGCTGTTTCACGACCCGTATCATTTCGACAGTAATTGGACATGCGTGGATGTTAAAATGATGGTTAAAATAGATGTTAAAATGCAGACTGATGCACGACGTTCAGAATCATTCTAAGTAAGCGGCTGTAATGAGAAAGCATGCCAATGAAGGAATCATTTAACTAAAATATGGGATAAGTTTTGACTACAGTAATGGTAGTGCGATCATTTTTTGTCCCGATTTTTAATTCATCAATTTATATTCAACTATTAAAGGTTATTGGCTACAGTATACTATAATCAGAATAAATGCCAAGGTTGTTGTTAAGAGATTTGTCATTAAAAGACGCTGCATGGGACGTCAATATTTGGGTGAATAACGGGCTGCGGGCAGGTAATTGGGGTTACGAATTCGAAACAGCAAAAATATTTTTGACAAAAATTAACTCTTCACCTTAGATATACTGCTTTGTAGCCTATTATGGGTAGCGAAGAAACTAGTCCACACAACTCTTCGTTTTATTCCCTTCTCGTCACAAAATGTTTATAAAGCTCCGTCATGCAGCCAAAGCCTCGTTCAAAACGTCGCAGAATTACGTGAAAGGGTGTGAAAATGTCACAAGAAGGAATAGATGTCTGAAGTAGACATCCAGTAATATTTTTAATATTATAAGATAATTACCAATATTTTTAACGAGATAATGAAACATTGCCTTCCAACTCGTTAACAAAAAAGAATTTTCCGAAATGTTATGTCAATTGAGGACAATTAACGAGAAAAGTTAAAATACTATCTATCGTCATGGTATCTCTATAGAAATGCAAACAATTTTTTCACATATTTGAATCAAGCATCTTCTTCATCAAGTCAATTAAGTACCTCTTTATAATTAGCCTTGCGCTCCTCCCTCAGTATATTAGATAACTAACGGTAGAACTTAAAGAAAACTTCCAAAGTTCAGGGCCTGCCGGGTTATTTTGAAACGACATGAACGCACTGAAAGTCAACAAATTCAAGTTGCACAATATACATTCCACTCAGATCAGACGACATATTCGTGAAAAATTTAAAACTCGTTCAACACTATTACACATTCGCTAAACACTTTGTCAATTGCATGACGTTTTAAAATTCTTCGACGTGGTCTACATTACAAATCTTTAACCTTGAACTTACCATGTTCAATATCTGTACTAAACGACCGGAATAAAACTACAAAGACAATTACAAAATTAATCCCGAAATTAGGTGTCATCCCGAAATTAAGTGCTTATAATTGTATAATTGTATGAAGTGATATTTTTATGAAAAATAACTCTTCGAAGATTGTCGTTTCTATTTTTGGTTCTTGAGAATTTTCACATATTTAATAAAGCATAATGCATTATCATACAGATGTAACAAAATGTCTAAGTGCAAGGGTATTATGTGATGATGTATTTGTCTTTGTGAAATGGAATTCATTCACAGTACTGCAAACATTCTTCAATATAATTTCGTGCAATACAGTAAATAACAAAGACTTGCAACATTTGCTGATAGCTCTTGCAACATATTTTGGTTCTCTTGGTTTTTTCGTCCCTATGGTTCTGCATTTCTTCAGCATCTTGAATTTCTGCTCCTCTTCGTTCTTCTGGGTCTCTTGGCTTGCTAGTTCTTCTGGTTCATCGTTCTCTTATTTCTTGTTGTTTTCGTGGTTCTCTGGTTCTTGTGGTCCTCTTGGTTGTCGTGGTTCTCTTGGTTCTCTTGGTTCTCTGGATCCACTGGTTCTCTTGGTTCTCTTGTTCCCTCTGGTTCTCTTCATTTCGTTCTTTTGGTTCTTGTTATTCTCTTAGTCCTCTGGTTCTCGTGGTTCTTTTGATTCTCGTGGTCCTCTGGTTCTATTTATCTTCCAGTACAGCAAACCCCTCAGTTTGAGGATTATTAGCTAGGGTCAGCAAAACATACACGTTGCTAACCCAATTGGTTCTTGTGGTTCTATTAGTCCTCTGATTCTCTTTGTTCTTGTGTGTTTCCCTTGATCTTTCTAGTTCTCTTGGTTAATCTGTTTTTTATTGTTTTATACTGGTTATCGTGGTTCTTGTGCTTCTTTTGGTTATTTTGTTTCTCTTGGTTTTTCGGGTTCTTTTGGTTATGCTGGTGTTCTTGGTTCTGTGGCTCTCTTGTTTCTGGTGGTATAATGTTCCATTTCACATGTGTGAAATATTATTTCATTAAAAAGTCGATAAAAAAGCATATGGAAACACAAGCTTAAAAAATTAGCTTTTTAAAATTACCTTACCTCTGTTTGGCCTTAAACTTTTATATAGGAAGTGATCAGTGAGAATATGTAAAAATCATATTGTGAAATTTAACTCGCATATAATTGCTTCCGGAAGCATTATATATATTTCAAACGGTTCACTGTTCCGCAAGGTCGTATATATTAAACTCTTTTCAAAATTTAAATCAACGGATATATTACCATGATATTCCCCTTATAATTTCAGAATCAACATCAAAGATACGAGCGTTTTCTTTTCA
Organism: Paramuricea clavata; assembly: GCA_902702795.2. Taxonomy (NCBI): domain Eukaryota; kingdom Metazoa; phylum Cnidaria; class Anthozoa; order Malacalcyonacea; family Plexauridae; genus Paramuricea; species Paramuricea clavata. The sequence continues at coordinate 2,594 of CACRXK020004128.1, forward strand.
TTAGTATTAGACGATTAAACTCTCTCGACATACAGCTGAGTCTACGGTCAATACCTCTAGTTATTTTACATCTATGAGGGCTGTCTCATATATCTTTGAAGCAAACAAATAAACAGAAAAACAGATCGAAATGAAAGTTTATCTCAAGGGGGAGGTTATGATGACGTATCGAAATTATTGTGGATATCATGATATTGATTAACACGTGCACTTAGTTACAATACAATACAAAAGCATTTATTTTAAGTATGCATTTTGACACGTCGAAGGTCATTATGACACGAATTACTTATATGCGCAGAGGTTTCACGCGAAGTTTTTAGAGGCATTGTAAAAGAAGATTCATGAAATGACCTAATTTTACCAAATTTTCTTGCTTCGTTTATTTGACAATGCTCCATTAGAAAATGTAAATATAACAAATTTAAAGCATGCATGCAGCTTTTCGTTAAATCATTGGTGTTATGTCACGTACATCAAACATAGCCGTATATTAGTATATATCAATAATAAATACAGGATCTACAGAACAATACAAAAATACAGTTGTTGGATGATACAAGAAAATTTAAAGGACGAAGACAGCGGCTTTGGATCAACGGAATAAGTTAAAACGCGATATAGAAAAGGACTACGGTGGGGAATATGCTAAGATCCTGACTAGAAACAATCATTTGCGTGAAAAATTCTTATATATATCTACTAGTAAACAAATGTTACGAGAAAGTCTTTGGGTAACAATTTCCACGTTAAAGTATCTCAACACAGTTTTTTTAATGAAAAGTTTACGATTTAGTTCCGCATTTTTGGACAGCTATTACTTGTTTCAAATAAAGAGCATCTTACTTAATATGTTTACAACATCTAAATTTTTTCACGAAAATTATTTGGCGAAAAAGTTTTCATTTTAAATTTTTGCCGTTATGGCAACAATGATATTGCGATTTTAATAAAGAGTTTGATAACTGCATGTTTTATTTGATAAAATGCTTTCTCTTAGTATTTGTTAAATTATTTGGATAATAAAAAATGTCAAATCAAATCTAATTCTGGAATTTTTTTTTTAAATCATGAGAATAATTAACACTATTTCATTAATTAAAAAGTCGATAAAAAAGCAGATGGAAACACGAACTTAAAAAATTAGCTTTTTAAAATGACCTTATCCCTTTTTGGCCTAAAACGATAACCATGATGTATCACCTCCAACCGGCAGTGAACCAGAGAAACCACCAACTGTGCCATCTCGTCCTGAAATTACCAAATTAAAGTATATTCCGAATGACCCTGTAAAGCCATCTGGTAAGCCAGATGAAAAAGAAGGTCAGAACGAACTCTTTGTAGAGCCACGTAGCCTATAGGTCAATATCGGCAAAAATGTCTGTGCCGGTTGCAGCGATAAAGCCTTGATATGTAAAATTTTATTCCACTTGACTGAGATCCCATCATGCGGCTGAGATAGCTTGTTTCACATACGAACACAAATAAAGTTTTGTATGTGTTAACAAAAGGCATGATCTCTCATTCAAGCCAGGCGAGTTCTCTGCTAGCTGAGCTAATATGAACGAGTCATCTGTTTATTTCTGGAGAAAAATTATGGGGAAATCAATATTATTGCCGACTATTGTAGTCGACAAAAGTATTTGATATTAATAACATATAAATTGAAGATGAGATTATATGCTCTAATGTGGAAGAATGGGTGTTTTGAAGCATACCAATAGCCAGCATAATCATGTATCCAGTTGTGCATAAGAACCGATAATAATAGCAATTACTCCCACTAATTACGTGATGTTGAGTGTATTTTTATCATGAAGATCATGTGAGGTTGAATGTTCTGTGTTTATAACAATTTGACAATCTTTAGAATGTAGATAAAGCTTGGTGATTGATTAAATAAGCCTGGTGCACGCATCAATTCATGCTTAGTAGAGATATAAGGTTTTCAGCAATCTTGATTACTGGCAGTTTCTGTTTGATCCGTGTTGGAAAGATTTATTACAGCTACACACTCGCTGGATCATTTTTAGCGATTGTTTATCAAATCAGCGGTTGCCGAACCGATTAAGCATGTCTTGTATCATCATTTGCATGGCGAGTTGTCAGTAAAACATGACTAGTGACTACGGAGTTAAGGAACCATGGAACGGCATTGCATTGCAGTGATGGAAATTCAATTTTTCCGACACCCCCCCCCCCATTTGCAAAAGTCTGTTGCCCTCTTTTAGGTCAAAATTTCCGAAAATTCGTCAATTTTCCGTGAAGGTGTGGGGGGGGGGGCAGAGCGGTCGCCACCCAGCCCCGCCGAGATTTCTGCCACTAGATTGTATTCACAGTCGATTAAGTCCAATAATCTAATAGTCTAGCTCCAAATTCAAATGTGAAAATATGAAAAATACGAAAGTTGCCCTGCCCCTGTCTCGTACGCCTATGTATATGTCTTCAAGATTTATACCGTCCGCGACAATATGAATAAAAAACTCTTCGACATTGGACAACTACCAGCTGCCTGTTTGTACTTAAATAATATCTATCTATTTATGACGATTCCCGCCAAAATTAATTATGACAATTATGTAAATTTATGCGTGTCAGTTTTTTTAAGTCGAAATATAATGATTTACTTCGATTTTAATATTTCAACTTCGATTTGAATAATGTGTGAATCTTATGTTCTGTCTTTTATCTTCAAATGTCTTTTTAAGAATGCTAAACAATGACATTGTGTTGTAAATACTTAAGATTAGACAAAATATCCAGATGGATAGCATATCCCAGCCTTAATTGAAGATTCAGTCTATCTACAGTAAAACGTAACGCTGTATATAAAAATCTGTTTCAGAAAACCATAGATATCTTAATATTCCAGCGGTTACGCCCATGTTACGGTTATGGTTGAATAGATGGCGGCCATGTTGGAGTTTCCCACTCGCTAATAAACGCTCAAAAAACACAATAACTTTCATCATTTGAAAAGTTTGAAAATGTATTTGGAATAGGTTTAACTTACTGTTTAAGTTCCCTGTTTAAGAAATAGAAAACATACGAGTCTTCTCATTTCATGGGAATATCCTGAGTCTGCAATCACGGCTTCAATTTTTGAATTGCAGAATAATTAGATGCACTATCTAGTGTATATAAGATATCTATGCAGAAAACGCACAAGAAACAGCCCTAGGGTTTGAAAATTACAAACATTTTCTGGGAGAGAATATCCCCAGACGCCCCCCTTACTATACGATACCACACCAAACTTTTTGTCACAGCAACGATATGTCAACTCGCCACACTCAATATAGTATGGTCCCTTTTGAAGATCCCCGCCATCCACTGACGAATTCTTAATTCCCCGTATTAGTCTAGTTACTGCCAGGAATACTTGGATACGGTTTTATAGATTTATCTAATTATTTAACTTACTGTTCTGGTGTTACAAGATGTTCTGCATCAGCCTTGTACATCAAGAAGGCTTTGAACTAATAGAATAGATGGTTTGGAAACTAATTACTACATTAGAATAACAATATAACTCATTATCTATGTTAGTCAACGTTTATTCATAAATATGGTCCTTCACCCAGTTAACCAATAGTAAATTAATGCTTTAGGAAAGTTACCTACCGTGACTCGAACAATAGGGTGGATTTGGCGAAAATAGAATACACACGTGACGGTGAAGGACCAGATTTATAAATAAACGTTGACTAACATAGATAATGAGTTATATTGTTATTCTAATGAGTTTCCAAACCATCTATTTTATTAACTATGCTTTGAAGAAGCCTTTAATGTAAATACTTCATGTAACATATAATCTATATAATCTCGTTTACTTTTAGTTAGAAACCATTCAGCATGGAATACTTTTAGTGTAATTGTTTTGTCAGTTCGCATTTGATCATATACTACAACATGTTAATTTGCGCAATATAAATATTATTATTATTAATATTATTATTATTAAATATTATTATTATTATTACATGAGACAAAATTGTATTCCTAAAACTTATAGACTATAGTTTTCGGGATTCATATTTTATACGTATTGTCAAAATTTGGAACGCTTTATACCGGACAGCATATAAAGTCTGTGTCGTTGATTGAGTTTAGAAAAAGGCTTAATTAAAGAACTTTTCATATCATAGAACTTATCATATGTTTCGATGAAGATAACTTCGTTCGTATAAGATTATTTGTCCTAAATGTCATACGGAGCTAATATTATGAACCTTTGTTCATGTCGACTTCTGTATTATAATACTAATTGTTCTATTTTAATACTTATGCCGTATGGCAGTTAACCTCGAAAGGGACTTCGTGTCCTCAGTATTCTGCCATGTATAATTATTATAATTTATACTGAATTTATAAATAACTTAAATAAATTTTTTCATGTATATTACTAGCATTGTTATTACGCTAACTAATATTCGAGGCTGCTCGCGATGCATGTTTTCTACAAATACAGAACAATTATTTGTGTTCAGATTTTGTGATTTTTTCAATCAAATGATTGTTCTGATCTTCTGTGTGCAAGTGTTCTAGAACATCTTATTGTTCACCGGAAACGTTTTCAAATTCAAAACAAATATTTCTTTCAATTTTCATACGTTATTGTCCGCCCGTTATTTTCAATAACTATAACGCATGACAATATATGACTATACGTGCCCTTTTCTATAAATCTTGAATGGACAGAACTCGTGTTGTTGTGATGACGTACAAGCTGAAAGAACACACTTGTAAAACTTGCTTCGGTTGCATTCTATATTGCCAACCACTTCCTTGTTGGTCATGATCCAGAGTTAATCAGCAAAAAATAAATAAATTCTTGAAAGGCTATAACGTCATCCAGCATAGGTTAAAAACAGCACTCGAGATAGAAGATATTAATTGTCTTTAATTGAAAATGGCAGGCACTCAGAGACGCATGCCAGTCAGGCGAATGTCAAGTGCACACGCCCAATTTCACTTAAAAAGTTGTTCTTGCCAACGACCTCTTAAACTGCAGTTCCATAACTTTTGAGGTATTCTTCTGACAGATCAACAAAGAAACACACACAAACAAATCGAGGTGAAAATGAATTTTGTAAAAAAGATAAGTTCCTCATGCACGATGTAGTTTTATATTGTCACACTCATCGTTGCTGTATATATTGCTCGTCAAGTACATACTTTAACTATATAAACACTTAAATATCCGGTCGTAACAGCACGAATATATCTATTATATATACAAGGTGTTCCAAAAAAACTTCTAACTCTAAGTCCAACTTCTAAGGTTGATTATTCAAAGATAACTTGATCATATAAAGTGACTTTTATCTAATTATCTTACTTTATAAAGCATGTTCATTTTTCTTCCCAACAATATCTCTTTTAACTATTTGAAGGAAAGAATAAAAACACAAATCAGATTTTAGCGCAAGCGGTCATTTTGAGATGCACTGAAAATGAACTTTTTGATGTCGGCCATTCGGTATTTGAAAACCTTCTAAAATTTGAAATGTTTATGTTGATACTAGGCAGCAATTTAACTAAACTATACAAATACAAAACATCATGCCACAATTAACTGTAGGAGAAAGAACTTTCCTTATTGAAAATAAGGAAATTTGGCGCCTTGTGATTACTTTCCTTGGGGCTATCTCAAGGACAAAGTTTACCACACGCCACCGCAAGACACCAACGAGAGAGGATCCGAAATGAGGCAAATCTTCTGCGTGAAAGCACAGAACTTGTACGGAGAGTAGTTCTGGAAATGCAACGTCGAGCAAATCTCTGCGATTAACTTAGAAACGGTGACCACGTAGAATAAATTGTAACATAAATAGAATAAATTGTAAATTAAATGGATCTTCATTTTTAATTCTCCAATTGCGATCACTTAAACAAACATAACTCGCCAGCCAGCCGCTCAAATTTCACAAATGATCCACCGTTGCCCGTTGGAAAGCTGAATGAATAAGCTTTCACAAATATAGAAGTTTTACTGCCACATTCCTTTCAGAGTTAAAATTCGAAACGAGAACTCAGCTTTTTGGGGGACAACTTGTATATGCATGAAAAGAAGTGGCTATAGTGTCTAAAGTAAAATTTTATATTGGGGTTATTATTATTATTATTATTATTATTATTATTATTATTAAACTTTATTTAAACACGGTACTATTTCACAAACTAGGCCTACTTAAATTTAATTTAATTATGTATAAAAGAAAAGGAAAAGGAAAATGTGATCTTCCTATTACTGTCGTTCCAATTGAAGTGTTGGTCAAATATTGATTCAATACATTACCTTGGGCTGACCAATTCATTTGATCAAGTTCCTCGAGATATTCATACCGCACTTCCTGTGAAAGAGCCAATTCCAAGTATTTGATCATTTCTGGTCACTTCCTTTCTATTTATGATTGGTTAGTTGCACAAACAACAAAGGTGATTGGTGCATTCAAACTATTCAACAGGAAGTTTACAATTATACTAGGAAGTGTATGAATATCTCGAAGAACTTGATCAAATGAATTGGTCAGCCCGAGGTAATGTATTGAATCAATATTTGAGCAACACTTCAATTGGAACGACAGTAAATAGCCCGTGTGTTTAACTATCTTATAACACTATCTACAAATTAATATACATATAGACTATTCAACATACATATTACTTACTAATGTAACAAATACTAACAATATTAAAATGTACTCAATTGATAATCTTGAGTTTTGCTTTAAAAATATTAACAGTTTCAGAATTTTTAATTTCACTTGGTAGATTATTCCAGGCCACTGCACCTCTATAGCTAAATGCCTTTTTCAGGTAATTTGTTTTAGGCTTCGGTGGTAGGAAATCATGTTTGGCTTGTCTCGTTTGGTGTTCATGGACCTCGTTCGTTTTTTGAAACATATTACTTAAGGAAGAAGGGGCCATTTTGTGTCTAACTTTGTACATTAATGTATTTAGTTGTTGATTTCTTCTGAACTTGATGGTTCTATGACATCATAGGTTCAGGGGTGGACTTACTGCAAAGAGGGTGCAAATTTCCGGCTGATAATTACCAAGTCCATTTTTTCGATTTGGAAAGGCGATGCCAAAAACAGAGACGAGAGGGTTTTCCAAAAAAATAAAATAGAGACGAGATGGGTTTTCCAATATTGTTCAATCTACCCCGTACGATTCGTGGATTTCGTGTGGTAATAGACTAATAGTCAAGGGAAATTATTAGAGCTGGTCCATTCGATACGAATGGAGACCAATTGTTATCGAGAAGGCACAATACACAAGAGATTTGATGCAAATTAGGTTCATATCGAGAACTAGCCATTATACCGCAAGTGATTTGATATACAAGGCCAAGTGTTTATATCGAGAACGAGCCATGCATATTCAAGTGATTTGATACCGGGATTAATTTTGAGAACGATCCATATACCTGAAGTAATTTGATTCAAGAGTTTAATTAGAGAACGAGCTGTATTCAATTGATTTGAAAAGAGGGACATTGTGGAAATATGGCGTCGCTTTTTAAGAAACATACACAGTTAATTTGAGACATCACGTGGTTTATTCGGCTCGTTTGTGCATTTTAATTTAAGCATGAATAGCTAATTAGCTGTCGAAAACTTGTAGAACTTACCTTCTGCAATTTGATCTCTGCGGATTGCGAGAGATATAACTACCCTTGAAAAAAGTGCAAAGCCTTGCTGCCGTAGCTCCCTTTAATAATAATAGAGAGGTTAAGGACACATTTTACGGCAAGACAGATATAATCTCATGAATGTGGCTATGACCTGGGCACGAGAAGGGAAACGAAAGAGGGGAAGGCCAAAAACAACATGGCGCAGGACAGTGGAGAAAGAAAGGGTCGAGGCTGGATTGAGATCATGGGACGAGGCGAGGGTGACTGCTGTGGACAGGACGAAATGGAGGAAAACTGCTGAGGCCTTATGTGCCACCTAGGGCGCGAAGGAGACAGGTAACAGGTAAGATACCCCGGTTTCGGTGTACGGATACGAGTAGTGTCATCTTGTTTTACTGATGTCTGTAATTCGATCATACTTTTTCTGTTTTCTTGCAATAGACAATGATATAATGCGAAAAATGTGCACCTTAATTACGAGTAAAGCTACGGAAATCGACGAAAATATTGCTAACCAAAATCATGCTACCCGTACACGTACACCGAAACCAGGGTATCTTAACCTCTCTAATTACGCACTCAGTCCGGTCACACCTTGAACCATGACCAAATCTTTTGAATACTTTCCCTACAACATCTGGCTGGATCCATCCCTGCATAAATTAAATTTTGCAGGAAGAGGCATAGAAATTTTTTAATATTAAGTTAATTGATAATCAGTTTATAGAGTAAAAACACATGTGTGGGATTTTTACTCAACTATAAAAATATCACTTGATATTATTAGCACTCATGGAGATCCAAGCTTTGCAATATGAAAAGTACGTGGTGTTTCCACTAAACCAAAACTTATATGATAAAAATATCTTTTTGAAAATTGTTTCCATGGTAATTAAATGACATACGTAAAACACAAGCAACAAATCATGATAGAAATTGTGTACTACCTCCGTATCAGTACAGGACCAACTTGATACGATTACTGTGTCAGTCGAAGAAGTTAATGCGTTGCTATCCAACCTATCAACAGCAAAGGCTACAGGTCTCGATGGAATTTCAGCCACTAGACTTTTGAAAGAGTGTTCAGGTGTGCTTGATCCCTCTCTAACAGCATTGTTCAACATGTCGTTATCTCTCGGTAAAGTACCAACAGAGTGGAAACAAGCAAATGTTGTTCCTGTCCCTAAAAGTGGCGACTCCCATGTGATCAGTAATCATCGACCAATCTCCTTATTATGACTGATTTCCCAAAGGCCTTGAACACGCAATCCATGTCCGAGTTTCTGATTTTGTTAAACTTCTATTACATGATCAACAACACGGTTTCCGTACAGGTCGGGCCTGCATTACTCAACTCCTTGGTGTGATCCACAATGTCGGTAAAGCACTTGACTCTGGAAAAGAAACGGGCATGATCTACCTCGACTTTTCCAAAGCATTCGACTCGGTTCCCCATGACAAGCTTTTATTTAAACTTCACCAATTTGGGATTTCGGGTACACTCTTGAACTGGTTTTCTGACTACTTGAAGGGGCGAAAGCAGCGCGTGGTAATTGACGGATTTTCTTCTACGTACCTGGACGTAACATCTGGAGTACCACAAGACAGTATCATCGGGCCTTTGCTTTTCCTAATTTACGCAAACGATCTTCCCGAGTCGGTTAATAACAGTTTGGTTCCCATGTTTGCGGATGACAGCAAATGTTTTCGATCTATTAACAATTCACAAGACAGCAACCTTCTACAGTCTGACATTAACCCGCTCTGTAATTGGTCGTCTACTTGGGACTTAAAATTTAATTATAAGAAATGCTCAATAATCAGATTTTCACGAAAGAGATCCATCCAACAACCAGACTACCATCTTAACAACGAACGTATCCCATTTAATAAATCCACTCAACGAGATCTCGGTATCCAACTGTAAGCAGCGACTTAAAGTGGTCGCACATCCGAAATGTTGTAGCAAAGGCCAACCGTATGCTTGGTTTTCTACGTCGCAATTGTGCCGTCCATCCAACAGATGTAAATTCCCGACGCACATAAATATATCGCTTGTTCGAGCTCAGTTATGTTATGGTAGTGAACTTTGGGCACCACAAACAACGTCGAAAGACCTACTGCGCATTGAGGGAATACAACGACGCGCGACTAAATTTATTCTGCAAGACTACAGGTTAACATACGTGGAACGCCTGAAAAGACTAAACCATATCCCAATATCGTACTGGTTTGAAATAAAGGACATAACGTTTTTCTTTAAATGCAAAGTAGGATATTTTGACTTAAAGCTCGAGGACTATGTTGTTCAACCACTTCATCACCAGACTCGCTTTAGCACAGCCAATACTCTCCGACCTAATTTATGCAGAACATCTTTCTTCAGAAACTTTTATTTTACATGAACAGAGTGGTTCTAATGTGGAACAACCTATCATCAACTATTAAATCATCGCTAACCTTCTCTTCGCTCAAAAGTAAACTATACCACTACTACTATGAGAAATTGAGCTTAGATTTCGATGTCGATCGACCAAGAACTTGGAAATCTTTGTGTACAAAGTGTCGCTCCTTTGACATTACTTGTTGTTCGTAAACGTGTAATCTGTAACAAAAATTAAAAAAAAAAATCATTTACACACTGTTAAGACAAAAAGACTGTTCTAGCCAGATAAAGTGTTAAGTTAGATTAACAAACATGTAAATGTTATGCATGCATGTTAGTAGAAATAGTTTTGGTGTGACTTAATTGGATCTTATTTAAGATCTGTTGTCCTTTGGCTTCAATCATTTGTTAATATATGTTATTGATTGTAAAGTTAATAAAAAAATTAAAAAAATTACTGCTAACATGTTGTGAACAATGTCTAGAATATGCACTAGAAATCTAGAATAATTTATGAGAATGGATATTTGTATATTGCTGTACATGCATGCAACATTCCTTAGGCCAGAGACCGATAGATGCCCATAATTTCGCTTATTTATCTGAATAGAGGGTCTAGATTGAGTACTTTCATAGGCGTATGGGGCAGGGGGGGGGGGGCAGCTGCCCCCAGATTGTTGGGCAGATTAGGCCAGTTGGGCAATACATGCTTCACAGTCGGGCAATATTGGCTTATTATAAAAATAAATAGGAGAAGTTCCCTCAATAGTGGAGCCATGAACAAACAACCAAACACTCTCATGTTAACAGATCCAGGATGGCAGGATTGTATTTCTTCAGTCATACTTTGTTTTTTTCTTGCACAGACAATTCCAGCTGTCGACTAATTTTTTATCCAGACAAGAAGACGAAATACATATAGCTCAAAACTAAAGAGCGTCCTAAAATTAGTAAAATTGCAAAGTCAGGTTGAAATGTTTTGAAATACGGAAAATATAGTCATGCATGTGAAATTAGCGAATTTTCAGTATTTTAGTATTACGCGCGGTAAAAATAACCATTTTTGAGCCGAAAGTGGCTATTTTTACCGCGCGTAATACTAGTCTATTAAAAATACTGAAAATTCACTAATTTCACATGGCTATATTTTCCGTATTTTACAACATTTCGCAACCAAACTTTGCCATTTTACTAATGTTAGGATGCTCTTTTGAGCTATAATGATAGATTTCGTCTTTCTTGTCTAGATAAAAATTAGTCGATAGCTGGAATTATCTATTGCTGAATCAACTTATCCGTAATAGAAATTTAAATTTGTTGTTAGGCTACATTGATATTGTGTATATATCAATAGGGAGAAAAACCAATTCATGCATGCTTCAGGGTGTGAAAAGATATACAGAGTGGACTAAAAAATTAAATACACGAACTTAGAATAAAACTCCTCTCAGGAAACGTGAAAAATGCTCTTTCGAGGCTTCGGAAACGCAAGGGAGACATGCCCCCTGACCCCCCATGGTTGAGCCCCGCGATAGCACTCAGTCGAGTACTTTCAACAGGCAAGTAAAGCTTTATAGTAATATATCTATTTTGCTCCAAGCAAGTTTATTCCCAAACTCACTGCTAAGGCGTCAAAATCCTCCTGTTGGCTTTTAATTATTCATTTCTTTTCTTAAAACATGAATTTCATTGTATTAATAGCCGTTGTCGTCACATTTTGGCCGTATATGCATATATATAAGGTCTCTATCTCAAACTTTTGACACATGCACTATTGTTTGTGTCATCCCTTAAATCTTGAATATTTCCTTTATCAGTGCAATCTCTCTAAAGTTATCGCGCAATGTCTTGAATTGTCAATGCATGATTAAGATCTGCCCATATGTAAATATAAGTATAAGATTAGGGTTTCCGGAAAGAATTCGTATCATCACCGCTTCATTATGTAAAGGAAGTTAGGCATATTTTATTACGCAAATTAAAGTCTATTATTGTGGATCATGTCAGAACGGTAACGGTTATTTGATGATGTGTCTTTCATTACCGAACGTGCTATGGGAGCTAAGACGTGACGAAGCATCTGGATTTCGGAGAGGAATGTCAGAGGTTTTTATCTGAAATACAATGTTGAAGTTTTAGTTCAGTATAGTTTAATTGCTTTGTCACAATTTACATATTTTTCAAGAGTACAAGGAAATATTATGTATAACAAACTAAACAACGATAAGATTACAAGACAAATATAGTTGTGCATGATAGGAGAGAGAACCGGACTGTATAAAACAACGGTAACTCCGAAAATAAACATTTTAATATTCTAGCTTTCGACTATAAGATTCAGAAATCATCAGGAATCAACCTGGAAATAATATATATATATATATATATATATATATATATATATATATATATATATATATATATATATATATATATATATATATATATATATATATATATATATAAAATATATATATATATATATATATATATATATATATATATATATATATATATATATATATATATATATATATATATCTCTCTCTATATATATATATATATATATATATATATATATATATATATATATATATATATATATATATATATATATATATATATATATATATTATATATATAGTATATATATATATATATATATATATATATATATATATATATATATATATATATATATAATATATATATATATATATATATATATATATATATATATATATATATAAAATTAAAAGGCTGTTTTTATTTCAATCCGCGTAACGTATATCGTACCACGAAATCATGCAGATACAGATCGGTGGGCTAGCTGCTCATACTTTATATATCACTTAACAATACGACATATTAAGTTTATTAAAACAGCAATTTTAAGCTCCAAAAGTGCATGGATCTAGTTTTTTACAGGTCAGTGAAAGAAATACGGAAGAGCTATAACTTAATTTTCCGAATTATTTTGAAAGTTAATTCAAACTGGTGGCTAATGAAAGATTATTGACATTAACACTGAAAATTCACTGATTGAATTAATGAAATACCCTTCTGTTCTGAGATGTCCCATATCCTTCCTGAAATTAAACACTAGGCCTAATCAGAAATTTAGCTTGTCATTTCAAGTAATTCAGGATTATTTATGAAACGGATGCTAGGCTTTTTGTCGCCAGTTTCCGCTGTTCACACATTAGTCGAATTTCTTGTTGGATGCAATTGTAAGTCCTTCTGATGCATGTGATTTTACATAGGAAAGAAGCACCGGCAGTATTCATCAGTTTTGAGCCAACGATCCCTGATACTCTCACGGCTTTTGTATAATTTCGCTACATTTCATCGTCAAATGAAGAAAATCCAATCCATCAGATCTACAATACGAGTTACCGAGCTGCGCTGTTTCCACTGCGCATCCATATGACGCACGCCATGCAGTTTTACGTCGGGAAAATTGCAGTTGAATGAATTAGAATTAGCCGAATGTATATGCATATCAAGTATGTCACAGTTTGAATATGCAAAAAGTTACTCAAAGCGGTTGATTCCCTTTCAAATTACAAAAAATATATATTGCCTTGAGTGTACCTTTCTCTATTTTGCTTTACATGCACAGACGAGCCGAGGACAGTCAAAATATGCTCATAGCCATAGAGTCATATAGTACAAAAATTATTTAATGACAGTTCTACTGTGGCAAATGAAATATACAAATAATGTTGAACAGCTGAATACTATATGTCTATGACGCATGCAATTTTAGCCATACATGTTATGATTCAACTGCAATGAATTAAACCAATTCGGAGTTTCCAATAGTACTAGCAATTCGGATGAAATCGCAATTTAACTATATAACATACATGTAGCTGAGATTGGAATAATGTGGAATATGCACATCACTAAATTATTCAACTGTTCAATCATTTGCATAATCAACGATTAGCCGTTTCCGCCGGTACGGTTGATTCGCTTTAAATTACCAATATATATAACTTAGGCACCCTATACAAATATACACTTTTCAGTTTATTTTGCTGCATACAGAAGACAAAATGATGCTACTACAAAAAATATTTAATGCAGTTCTATTATGCTACTATTAAGTGAAACATAAATGGTAATTGAACAGCTGAATACTTTGTCTTTGATATGCATATTTTTGACATATATATAGCGGTTTCACTGCAATTTATCAGAACGCATCATTTGTCCCAAATGTACCATTTGGTCCATTCGGCAACTCCCAAATTTTGGGAGTTGCCGAAGTAGTGTTCTACGCTGGTCATGCTATATGCTCAATACATTTCTAATAATGCAAATTATTAAACATTTGCATATCATGATCTGTTGCTATGTCTAGCTTCGCCACTACTTGCCACTCTTACCGACCGAGTGTGACCAGATTTTTCCAGAGGTTATTATTAACCGCTTTGTTGTTCAAAATATTAATGTACTAAATCCCGAAAAATTGTACCAAATTTTGCCCCCACCCCGCGGGTTAATAAAAATCCGTGATAACTGCAGTATACGCAGGGGACGAGGTTGATCAATATTTTAAAAGTATTAGCTTAATGCGGCAGGTACTGAATATTTTCGTCGGCTTTGACAAGACAATCAAGGTTGACTATAGCCTGAAAGACCACTAATTTCCTATATGATCTATATCATGCTTGAAATTAGCGGGTTTGGCCGGCTAGAAATTAAACTTTCATATTACTGAATCCTTTTAGTATCTCTATATTACACAAAAACCATTCAAACACGAATTTTTACCAAAAATGCTGAATCATTAAAATTTACTAAAAAAATTCCAAAATTTCCGAAATTTTACCACAGTTCACAAGTAAAATATTTTACCAAATCTGGTCACACTGAATCAACTGTTATCAACTCTAGCTCATCATATTTGGGGGCTTAACACAATACATCCAAAGTGTCTGACTCGACGAGGGACCATTATGCGCCATGCCCAAAATTGACAAGCGAATCAGTTTTGTTGAGCTGAGCTGTTTGTTTTCATACGAGCTAAATTGGTGGGATTGTTACTAATTTAAACTGCAGACATACTGTGACTTATTTCAATACATTAAAAATATCTCACTGTGTTAGACGTTTTGGCAACAGGGATCATTAAGCACAAGCCCAAAACTGATGAATGGATGACTTTATTGAGATGAGCTTATTGTTTTCATATATGCTAAATTAGTCTAATTGTTGCTAATTTAAACCACACAACGCAATTTGCGGTCTGATGATAAAAAGGGCGCCATACAAAAGGGATGGACAAAGAAGACAATACAAAACAATACACTCCCAGCACTCGCGTTATTTCTGAAACACGCCGAATAAAAAGATAGGTGTTAATTTTAAATCTCGCCTTGAGTTGTTATTTTGCCGTAAACATACCCGTGTTTGGCGTCTGTGCGTGAATGTGTTTTTCACATATTTACTAAAACAGTTGTTTGACGGCTTGTAAAAACAATTCACACTTGGCGAGCGTAGGCGGCATCTCGGCAGTTCACGTTATATCTATATATATATTTTTATAATGGTAGCTCAGTTTCTGAAGGCCGTTTGCCCTTTGTACGGTCGCTTTGCCAGTATGGGACGAGCGAACTTGTTGAATATACGCGGTTTTCAGTCCGCTTTAGCTCTCGCGCGAAAACGCTGTGAAAGTTGAACTGCATTCACTTTTTGGCGTGCACACACGATGCGCGATCGACTAAATCCGCACGTGACTTGCGCAGGTCCGTAATGGGAAACTGAGTCATTTATGCGTCCAGAAATATCCTCATTGGTACAGTATTATACTATACAAGAAGTACCCTAGACTAAAGTAACGATATATTTACACAAAATAGACGTCTCAATTCCAACGGGTATGTTACACGAGACCAATCTTTGCTGCATGCAAATTGCGTTGCCATGGCATTGAAAAAGTGAGCAAACTTCACGAAAGGCCTAAGCTTGATGCGTCGCAATTCTGCTCGTATTTTTGGGTAGCTTAAAGGCCCGTTTATACACTTGCGATTTTAGGTGCGATTTTCCTCTTCTGATGGATGTGAACGAGCGGATGAGTTATGAATGTTCATGCAGATGAGGTGACAGCTGATAAACGCAGAACATTCATAACTCATCTACTCGTTCACATCCATCAGAAGAATTAGGAAATCGCACAAGAAATCGCAGCAAAAGCGAGCCTTATATAAGAAGTATGGCATGGTCGGCAATTTTTTTTCTTAGACATTCAATATATCTATCCCAGGCCTCGAATTTCCCTGAAATCAATCGACGGCAATGGCGTTAAAAATTGCCGTGGAACGTAACAGCTGTCTACGGCAATTTTGGCAGTTTCCACAGTATTTTGAGACTAAAATAGTGATTTACGCATGATTTGATCAACATCTGAATTCAAGTATCAAAGATAAAAATTGCACTATACGGCAAAAAATTGCCGTCGTTGCCGCAATGATCCACGGCATTTTGTTCTCCCTCTACGGCAATTGCCGCGATAAAATTCGAGCCCTGATCTATCCTATTCAATATTCCTATCTTAGGGGGATGCTCATTCCAATTTACTTCGAATATTCATATTCTTACTAAAAATACACATATTCCCACCCGAAACATTCATATTAATTCTTACCACAAATATTTATTTTCAAACCATAGTTTAGAAGTCAGCATTCAATATTCAATATTCCGCTTCTGGCCCCGAATATGGCAGTTTAATACAATGTAACTGGATGCATGCGTGAAGACTGATGGCTGGAATAATTAAACGTTAATATTTAAAGTGTCAAAATACGCTATCTCGCAAATCTATGCGTTTCAACATAGGAAACATATATACAATAAAGTGGTGAACTATAGGACAATATAATGCACATTTCGGCATACTTCAGAAGGCTTTTCTGCGCAATGTTTGCTGTAATTACAGTCCCGGCAAATAACACACCGCGATAGTTTATAATTGCTGTCAAATATGTTTAAATACATATTGTGATAAAGGTGAGGTCTGACCTTCTGACATTGTATTTGGGTTGGAAATAACATGAGCCCCCCACTGCGCTTCTGCTCTGCCATTTACGTCGTCGACCAGGTCAAAACAGGAATGATTGAAGTCAGTGCCTCATTGGCTAATCCTGATTATGCAATTTATGAAATTCAAATGAGACTTGCGGTACTAATTGTCACATACTCTTTGTTATCATTAGATCTACAGTTTGATAACAAGCGAACGACGTATGACAACCACGAACTCTCGACACAATTTTTATTTGATTGCCTTAGTCTCAACTTGGTTCCGTGGGAGTACCAACATGGCTCGGTTAATGAAACTGGCTTTGACTCTATGTCTCATTACATGCATGATCATAGACATCTGTGATGCCGAAGCGAAGCCAAAGGCAAAGAAATCTCGATCAAGAAATGGCCGTAGATGCCCGTCTGCGTGTCTACGGAAAATCCGAGATATCAAGCAATATAAAAAGGTACGATTCATAAATGTTACTAAATCGTAAGTTTCGTTTTTTATGACATGTAATCAGTAAAATACTTTGTTTTGTCTCTATATACTTTGTTGTTTAATACCCCGTGCGGAACGGCTAACTTGTAGGTTGCATTGTATTGTTAAAATTGCCACTTGTGTACACCAGATGTGTGCTGTAGTTGTTTGAAGCAGACTGGGTATATTGGCATATAATAGAGTCTCGCCAAATTTTTGCACAGTTTCGCTTGGGGCTGATTTATAATTATACGATATCGCGATAAGTTTCGAGGTTTTTTTTTTTAATTTCTTTACCGACTTTACGTGCAATGTTCAAGTTGAGTATATAAATTTATAATTAAAAAATGTTGCTATTTGATACTCGCCATACGAAGTTGCTCATTTTGACAATAATGAATGGCAAAATTACGACACTTGTACAGCATTTATGTCATTTAAGAAACCGAATGGAATTTGTTAGTATATATATGATTCTTAAATTCTTATGCAATGATTATGTTATTGTACTTGAGCTATATTATAGTGCTATCACGAGTCACTTTGGATAATTGAAGGGCTCTTTATATACTTACGACGCATAATTTTTGCATGCCATTTTTTACATGATATTGTCCATGAATTCCACCTGCTTCTAAACATTCTGATTAGGTTTGGTATGCTCGTTAATTATTGGGTTAGCGTCTTTAGCGCTGATTTAGCGGGCAGGAAATTGATATTTTGTAGCGTTTACTAATCGCTTATAATGTAACCCTGTCTCGTATATCAAGAAAATTAATGTTTAAGTTTCGTTTCCTTGCCTTCGAGGTACAAAAATATTCGGATGAAATTTGTTCTTGATTCCCGAAAATTTTTCTTGTCAGGTAAAGTGAACTAAATAAATCCACATGTCAAAAGGTCAGTTTTAAATTAAACTGTTGGGAAAGTGTTTAACACAAAGTCCATATACGAATTGTGCTTATTAAAATCCTGTTACCGTGTTCGATTAAAATTCATCCCTTCCGTTTGACTGCTGAAGTGAAATATTTTCCGAATCCTCAACTGATGAAGACTGCTTGTCATGCGTTTTCTAATCCACAAGACTGTTCAAGACTGACTAAGTTTTCACTAATAGACTGGAACAAACGCACAAATCGACTGAAAAATTCAAAATTCATTCAAGATTCTCTTCAATCGTTAAACAGTTTCTCCCCGGAAAGGTGGGAAAAGACTGAGTACAGAAGTCAATCCGATTCGAGTTGAAATTTTAATTATCAAGGCATGCACAACACAGCTAGCTAGTCTAATCCGTTTGAATTCCAAATTCAATAGACACTTACCTGACCGATATTTTAGGTTGTATTGAAAGGAGTTTTGCCAAAACTTTCATTAATTCTCATACAAAAATCTATAGACTTAGCCCACGCACGTTTGGAAAATAAAGATGACTCGTATATAGTCCTAATGTATCATCGGATGTTTCTTAATAGTGCAAACCTGATCTTCGTGTAAAACAGGATATTTGTATACGGTAATAGTCATTACTATATCAAAATTAACTTTTCTCATAAAGCCTTTTTGCATATTATGCTAATGTTGGGGATTATTTTGTTGCTTTTTGTTGTGATACCAAAATCTGCGCGCATATACATAGATATGTGAGAAGTTTCGTCCCACATTTGATCAGATAAATCGAATTATTTTATTAAGTACTATAATCGCTCATGAAAAAATGTGCTCACGAACATAAACAATGCGATCTGTTGTTTGTTTTCACTGACATATGTCACATTGTAACTATAATCGCAGTGTATTCTTACGCATACAATGGTTCACACTAGTATTGTTCAATAAGCTGAAATTATCTATAGCAATATTGGGTGTATATTAGAATCGTTCTCTTGAGACCCATTGTACTGACGAATACGCACAAACACTTCAGTTTAAACTTTAAGAGCTATCATGAAATGTTCCTTCTGGAAAAATTAAATAAATTGGCCGTCAATCTTTAATATTTGTTTCCAATTGTTAAGGATTTGACCTGACAAACAGTTTAGCAAACATTGAAAATCAAATCAAACAAATTCAACCTTTTGTATGTCAGTGTGCGTGAGAAAACGGAGGGGGAGGGGAGCAAATGAAAAATGTTTTCTTCCATGCAAATACAGTAGGAAAAATTCGGAGTGTCCAGGCTTGCCAAATGCGCGAGATATATGGAAGACATTGAAGAGGGAATGTATGTTTCTAACTTTAAATGCATGGATAAGTTTTAATATTATAGACTTTAAATATGGATCTTAGAAAGTCAGATTGATTTTTTGCCTCTGATTTTATGCCGGGGATGGGTAGTCCAGGGGAACATTTTTGAAAATTTGGGCCTATTTTTCCAGGGGCAGAATCGAAGGGGGCTATTGTCCACCCTGCTATAGCAGTTTAAAAAGGATATAGTAAGAACTTTGTGCAGTCATAGTAAATTTGTACCAAAAAACAGTCCTATGTCTTCCGGCAGTGTCTATAAAACTTGAAGTCTTCTGTAAGACTGGAAATACGTACACTTGCTGCCCAATTTCAGAAGGTGTTGAAGTGTTACCGTTTTGAAAAATATTTTAATGTTAGACCCAAAAATCCGATCCAATTTATAGAATTGGGATAAATTTTCATTATACCGACGTCATAATCTTAATACTAAAAACCATTGTTCACAAATTCATAGCTTACGGGACTCATTGACGTAAAGACAGTGTAAAAGTTGAGACAATGTGCAGACATGCAAAAATCGTGTTTAACTTAATTAGTTGGGAGAATATTGATTGTCAGGTGCATTTAATGCATTTTCACGTACGAACGAATTGCTGAAGTTTTGATTTCGGTGACTACGGTGAGGCCGGTCAACTGCGAATAACATTTTCATATCTAGTTGTTAAAAGGCTTAAAAAGTTTTTACTGATTTCAATCTTAAAAGGGAATGTTAATCTTGGTATATCCACATTTAGATAGCATAATTGGAAACAGTTAATGCAAAATTCACCACGTGAGGATCAAATGATAAGGTTATCTCTATAATCTCCCTCTATTTGCTATACTTAATATCTTTAATTAGTCCAATGGAATCCAATCAACTTTTTGTTCAGAGCTTAATTAGAGGCCCTCCCTGGACTGGTTGTCTAAACCTATTTTGTATCAGTATAATCTGTATCTCCTACGAGGAACTTATATGCAAGAACAACCAAATTTACTGCGATAGCACTATGTAATGAAGTGTTATATATTCCAAGTTAAGAAGTCTTATTAATGTTATTTATAGTGAGTATTAGTGACAGTATTGGCATTTCATGGGATTCCTGTAAGCTGTTTGTCCTTCCCTAAGTCGTTTGTCAATGTTAACACACGGCGCAACTAACGCAAAGATAGCAATCGCATTCCATGCAAGGCGTAATCTCAAAAATTATCACGTTCTTATAGTGTTAAAATACGCTAAGTAATCCTCGATCTTCCTTGCAAACCACATGCTTGACATTTCTTATGGAATATAAGGACCATTCATTATTTCTTCTGTCATGAGATTGCTGCCAAAGAGAAACTGAAAGCAGTGGTGTAGTGGAATGGGACTCAGGGGGGGGGGGGGGGGGGTGAATAATATATATCCTTTCAGGCTTTTTGGGGGAGGAGCTCAGCCTGAAAGAGACTGAAATAGTATTTGAAAATATTAAAAATGTTTTTAATTTAATAAGATTTGGCATTGTTCTATAATTGAAACACATTCAACTACTGTTCCAATTTATTTCTATTTGATTTTTAAGGTCACATATCAGTAGCTAATGGTTAATGCTATTTTCCCTTATATCCAGGATGATTCTGACAAATGAGCAAATTAAAAAAATAATAAATGCAATGTAGTGATTGTATTTTCTTGTTTTAATTAATATGATAAAAACATAATTTAATTGGCAGGAAATCGTTTTTAGGACACCTTAGACTATAAAAGAATTCTGATAGTTCATGCCTCAACGCCTCCCAAAATGAGCCCCCCCCTGTTAAAATGTTAAGACTAATGAAAGTAAAATATGATTGTAAACATTTTTTAGTTTACGCAACCTCGCGATAACTGAATATTTTTACTCAACGATTACTAAGTATTCCGGCATTCACCCAAAAAAACTGTCGGTCGTCAGCCGCGCAGGTAAACAGAAAAAATACCTTCGAATGATTTTCGACCTACTACTAGCGACGTTTACGATTGAAGTCATTAATGGATAAGTTTGAGAAAACACCCAAAAAAACTGTTAGCTGCCGCTCAACGTTAGGGAAATTTGTGCATTAACATTGAAGCATGAATTAGCTACTTATAGAGCTGTCGAAAACTCTAGTAAACTAGAACAATAATAGTAACTGTGGCTTATCCAAAGTTGTGAATTGGGTGACAACGATGTCAGCGATGTAAACAAATGGTATCCAATGTTGTCTATTTCCTTGGTTTGCTAGATTTTTTGGAGGGCAGTTCCCCCCCCCCCCCCCCCCCCCCCCCCCCCCCCCCCCC